>JAVQJF010096300.1:0-29250 GCA_036023855.1 Gadopsis marmoratus | reverse complement strand
GAAACTGATGTTTTTGAGCTTGCCCTTTTTTTATATAAGGGTGTATGTGACGTCAGGTTGCAAGCCGTGTGTGCCCCCCCCCCCCCCCGTCCATGTCCAACACCGCAGCTTGTAGCAGCAACGTCTCCACATAAATCTTGAGTTTAAAAAGAAAAAAGTGTCATGAAAAAGGCTGTTTTTACATAAAATTTTTAAAAAATCCTGTGTTTTGTCTCTTCGTCCTGTAGCTTCCTGTTGCTATGGAGCGCCGTCCTCATCATGTATCCAACCACGCTGGCTGTCATAGCGCTCACCTTCTCCAATTACGTCTTGCAGCCGGCCTTCCAGGACTGCCTGCCTCCGTACATTGCCACCAGGCTCCTCGCAACCATCTGTGTCTGTGAGTCACAAACAGCCCAAAGTCCAGATGAGCTTTAGCCCTGATTCGTGACTTCCTTTGTTTAGTCTACGTTTGGTGCTTTGCTATGTCGTTTCTGAACTGCCCTTCCCAAAGATCATGGGAATGATCTGTTCTCCTCCTCCGCTGATGAAGCTTGAGTTTCTGGAGGTGGTGCATTATTTCTTTTTGTTCAGACGACTGCTGCTAACGCTAACCCCATGGTTGTTCGTGTTCATTCATCCAACATGACGTCCTCCTGTGCAGAACAGGATGTTTCCAGGGCAAAGGCTAGGAGAGACTGGATGCTTATTTTCATTTCATTTAAAGTCGAATGCCACGAAGTGACTCTTCAAGCCAGAATTTTAAGTAGCAAACCTTGGCAGACTTCCTTCCCTGTGAGGTTTCTGAAATGCACTCGGCCATCTTGTGCCACCTCAACATGGCAGTACTCCCTGTAAACTTGCATGTTAAATTTTTCAATAGACACTTACATTTTAATTTCAGCCTTGCATGTCCTGAAATTGAGAAGAGCTGTGTCACTGCGATGCACAGAGTTTGTAATACAGCCTGGCAGCTGGGAATGTCTGACCTTCCACTTCAGGAACACCGCATTAAAACAGCAAATGTAAAAGCTTCCATTATCTGGGTGTGTTACATCTGTGATGGGGAGAAGCACAACAAACAATGAGAGAGATGATTTCACCTGAGGTCTACACAAAGTGAGGCTCTAACAAAGTCTAAACTGTGAGGAAGCAAAGGGAAATCCGCTTTATTTAGCACGTTAACATCAATGTTGCTGCACCGATTGATATACTGTAAATTACATTTATATTGTACTTGCGCATAGCCGACTTCCTAAAGAGCAAATTACCATGTTCCAAATAGTTCTTACAGAAATAGTACATAAGATGTTATGAAAATTCAATATCATTCTCATAGCTGTACGTCCAGGTGACTCTTAGCTTAACATAGTATAAAGACTGGAAATAGGAGGGAACAACCTGGCAACCTCAGACCACACGACTCCATGAAGTCGCTGATCTCGGCCAAAAAATATTTGACACATTACAAACAAACATAACTTGTTCTTTTACTTTGGTTTTTGTACGGCTTGAACAAACGAAGATGCAGCATGTTAATTAGGGAGCTTTAGTCTGTATTCGGACCACGCCAGTCCTCCCAGCCATCTGAACGTGGGTAGTGCGTTTAGACCCTCCGGTTTTCAGTTAAAACAGAATCCGCTTTTGGAGAAATCAGCATGGCCATGTAGTGACGCTCCCACAGCACAAACATGTGCTAATTGCCGCAACGCCTGACTTGGTCTAACGCCTTGGCTACACCGTTCGCCGAGCGGCTGCTGCAACACCACGCCTCCACTGTAACCAATGAATCTGGCTGCACCAGGCGTGAGAGCAGAGCGTAAGTGGTGCGTATGTGCCGGCTGGTGTGCTGATCCTGTGACTGGCTGGTTTACATTCCTGTTGGCTGTGTGCTGCTGCTCTGGCCTCCGCGGTCATGACATCCTAGTTCACAGTATCACACTGGAGACCCTCTGTTGCTTTAGACATTCGGGTCATCTGACTGTACGGCAGAGTGACTCCCAGCGAGGTAAATATCAAGCACACCTCCTTCCCTAGATCACCATCGACAAGCAACTGATCTTAGGGTCACGGGTAAAAGGTCAGAGCACACTTAATATCCATTCAAGAAAAATGGATCATATGTGCTGGAAAAACATATGTGAGCGAGGAAAAAGCTGGATGAGTATGTCCATCGAGCAGGATGAACCCGAGCACCCAGGCGTGTTGGGAGTGAGCGGCTAACAGGTGGGAAGAGGCTCCATGAATGTAAAGCGAGGGGGAAAACTACAAAAGGGCAAAACAAACCAAATCCAGCTTCTATTCGTCCGATAACTTGATGATATTATGATACTGCGATAGTTCACGGTGTGCGGACAGCTGTCAGTCATCTGAGAATTCTTTACGAAACGCTGTGCTCTATTTCCAGCCGCTGATCTGATCGGCGCCTTTGCGCGAAATGTTGGAGTACAGCAATATGTATTTAAATAGCCAGTGGAAAAAAACAGACTGTGCACATATCCGGTCAACAAGCCAGCCAGCTTGGTCTTGTGTGAACTGGATGGATTAAAGGGGGGGGTAGACAGACAGACAGACAGACAGACAGACAGGAGTGGGATGGGTATCTGTGTGTGTCAGACTGGGCTTAGCACACGGCTGGACCTCCACTATTTTTGGCGACAGAATGTTACAACTGCTGCCTAGTGAGTTAGGCCAGGGGCGCACTGTGTGTGTGTTTATGTGTTGTATTCTTGAGTGTGGTACGAGTGTGTTTGTTGTGCGCACGTGTGCTTGTCAGTATCAGCGTCAGACTATATAATGGTGCCAGCCTTTGTGGACGCCGCTAATGAGAGGGTGTGTCTGCGCCATTGTGCATTGTTTCACAGTGGTTACCGTGGCGCTCCTGTCACCGAGCGCCATGGAAACATGAAATGGGCAGGGACACCTTGCACATCAATGATGCGGGATCCCATTGGCCAGCTGACATTCTGGTTGGCGGTATGATGTTCCTATTGGCTGCTTGGTACCAGCCCCATCCTCCCCTCTGGTCCACAGCATCACACTTGAGACCTAGAGTCACAGTGATGTTGTAGTCATCTATGTAAGCCTGAATCCTCATGTCTTAAACTTGTGAGCAGGGAACGCGTCAGGTTCCACAGCGCCCAGATAACAGAACCCTACAAAAATCTTGGCTGATAGAAAAATTGGTCTAAATGATGAACCTACGTCTCCATGCAGTCATTGCAAACGTGGGAATGATTTTGATTGTCAATTCAAAAAGCATTCTTTTAGCCTTTTGGCTTACACAACTCGTACGGTCACTCTGTAGTAGTCCTCATCGTACATACACTTCCACAAATTCAGGGCCATAAGCCAGACACCATAAATTGACCCACAGAAGCAAAAGCGTGTCACGTCGCTCATAATCTGCCAAAGGCCCTTAGCAAAACATGAGATCAGTATTCATTCACTTTAGGAAAGAAAAAGCTCAAGTATTTTGGCTGCCGGGAATAAATTTGGAACATGGTGGACAGAGCTTTTCTGGAATACAGAAAAACTGCTTTTAAATGTAGTTCTGCACTGCTGAGTCTTAGTGAGGCCCCTGTTGTTATTCTTGGTGAAGGGTTTATGAATATGAGTCAGCCTAGATATGTGTGCCCCCCCCCTTATAGCAGGGCTGACTCAGGTGAGTTGTTTTGTTGACTTGTTGGGTCTATACATAGAGTTGTTCTAGACTTGCTCTATATTAACAAGTGCTATGAGATAACTGTTATAACGCTATATAAATAAAATTGAATTGAATTAAAGAAAAATGAACAATAATGGCTGGGTCAACCCCTACACTACTTCACTGACTGCCCTACGTTAGTCCTTCGCATGTCTCTCCATTTATTTCAATGCTGTAGATTTACTGCAGTCTGAAGGGATGCTAGTGTCCGATACCTTGTGATGGACAGACAGGACTGTTAAGACAGTTCAGCGATCCCAGCGACCAGAAGGAGGCGTTACTGAGGTTAAAGCCCTCTGATAAATCTTCACGAAGCTGGGATCAGAATCTATGAAGAGTAAAAGCAGCAATTAGTTTAGTATGCTGGTGCTGAGGCAGCCTTCAATACAAGCTGTGACAGCAGGACACAGATTTACCTGCGCTGTCACATTCAGAGCCTGCTGGCACCTCCTTCCTGTCAGGGTTAACACAGAGCGAAGCAGAATGCATGCAACACCCCTAGGGGGTAACTGACCATATAACAGCACGGTGTTGTAGGGGTGCTGCCCGGTGCCACCAAAACCTCCTGCCAAAAATTCACACGTGTGTGTGTGTGTGTGTGTGTGTGTGTGTGTGTGTGTGTGTGTGTGTGTGTGTGTGCGCCAGCGGAAGCAGTTTGTTCAGAGTTCTGTGGTGGGAGGGGAGCCTTGCCTCAGTGATTGATGACATGGTTGATAACACTTCCCGCCTGTATGTGCTTGTGTACACACACACACACACATATATATATATATATACTGCTGCGCCACTCCTGCAAGAGGGCAGAAGCAGAGAAATATAGATTAAATGAAACAGAGTAAAACAAGACAAAAGACAAGATGCAGAAAACAGTGAGGCAAGAGGGGGGGACAAAGAAAGACGGAGAGTCTAGACAATCTTGCCCACACACACCGTGTGGCCCAATTCACTTCCTAATCTCTAGCTGACCTACGTGCCACAGAATCCAGAGTGCACGTGAAACACAAGCAATGGACAAGAAGTGGATTAAAGCAAGGTCGGGGGTATAAAAATTATACAATTTTCAATACTTTTAAGGCACATTCGGCTATTTCCTGTTGACATGTTACGCCATTGAGACAACAAGAAAGTAGTGTTTATACGTTAATGGAACTTTTTCCTTTCACCCCCTCAAGACCACAAAGTGGCAAAGCAAACCAGCAGGATGCCGTTTCCTTTGCCACATTAAACATTAATTCTACACATATTCTACATTTACATAATCTGTTCCACGTGAGTTGGCTGACTGAATTGCCGTTAGGGTGCATTGTTTTTCAGACTCAAATGTGTGCAAGAGTGAGACCCACTCACACTTCCTGTAAGCCTGCACTTGAGTTTGAGGGCAACTGGAGAGCCACTTGCACTTGGTCGAATTGGCTCACTTGGAATTTGGCCAGCCCTTGTTATGGTGGCACTCACAAACACCCAAAACTGAGGGTCAGTGTGAAGCCCTCGGTGGCTTAGGGAGCGGTGTGGGGAGCAGGGGCACACACACACACACACACATATATATCATACAAGTAGGAAATGGGAAGTAGGAAGCGTTCAGTTTCACAGACTTCTGTCTGTTTTGATAGGAAAGGAATCAGACCTTAAAATTGGCAGCAG
The DNA here is from genome assembly GCA_036023855.1 of Gadopsis marmoratus. Taxonomy (NCBI): domain Eukaryota; kingdom Metazoa; phylum Chordata; class Actinopteri; order Centrarchiformes; family Percichthyidae; genus Gadopsis; species Gadopsis marmoratus. Next base: position 23,921 of record JAVQJF010096300.1, on the reverse strand, counting down.
TATACATGTTGCCCATGTGAACTGGCACAGTATGTGTCGCTGTGTAGTGACAACATAAATGTTTTTAAGGTTAAACGTACATCAGCAATTAAGTTAGTGAGCGCTGACAGGTGAAGTGAAGAACACTGATTATCTGGTTACCATGGCACCATGGGGGGGGGGGCGATATATGAGGCAGCAAGAGAACATTTTGTCCTCCAAGTTGATGTGTTGAAGCAGGAAGGATGTGCAGCAGAAGGATGTGAGCGACTTTGACAAGGAACCAAACTGTGATGGCTGGACGACTGGGTCAGAGCATCTCCAACACTGCAGCTCTTGTGGGGTGTTCTGGTCCTGCAGGGGGCAGCACCTACCAGAAGTGGTCCAAGGAAGGAGAACCGCTGAACCGGAGACAGGGTCATGGGGAGCGAAGGCTCATTGATGCGCGTGGGGAGCGAAGGATGACAGACTTAGCGTGTCAGCAGACTTAGTAATCTTAGCAGACTGACCTGCAGGAAGACTCACTGTTATAAAGGCTGGATGGCTGAAACGGTGTTGACCATACAAACAGAAAACCTGAGGATTTCCCTGACAAGATTCTCATGTATTTGGGTTCATTCTTTGCTCCACGGCTGAGGTGAGAAACAGGAAATTGGCCTTTTTCAACAAACTCTGCAGCTCTTTCAGTGTTGGCACCGTGTGTCCCCCCTGTGAATTTTAACTCAATTATGTCTTTGACTTCTCTTGAATGTTTGTTAAAAAAGTATCTGGCGGCCAAAAAGAGACACAGAACAAAAAATAATGTTGCTTTCAAAAGTTCAAGATTTGAACCTTTTAGCCGAAATGCAAAGGGCTATATAACTGGCTTCTGTTCTCACCAACACACGAAACACTGTCTGAGCTGTCCTGGCGTGTTTCAAGCCAGCAGACGGCTGGTTGGTCAATTTCAATTACAGCCTTCGTTATCAGCCTCCAGAGAGCCGGATCTCTGCTGCTGGTTGGACGGGACGTGGCTTCATTAGCTGATGTCATGCACTCGACTTTCTACCTGTTTGTGTCTCTGTTTTTTGTGACACGTCGGTCGATGCGAGCAGAAATGCAGAGAGAAAGAGGAAACTGTGCGTTTGCATGACGGATCAATAGCTCATCCTGAGCTTAACCTGGTGTCTCTGGTTAGTCTGTCCTCCCTCCCTGCTGCCGGCTGCCGCCTCATGAAGGCAACAGCATTGTTTGTGTCTGACCAAAGGCTCCAGTGATTTAGAAGCTAGCGGCTCCATCGGAGGAGAGTCTGCACACAGCGAGGAGGCAGCAGGACGGCTGGAGCTCGCACATCTGTAAACATCCCAAATCAATCCAACTCAAGGTCCACTTACCTCTGGAGCTGTCAATCAAATCACACTGTATTCACGCTCGCTTGTCCTTGGCATGGATCTATTGAGTGTTTTGTTATATTGTACTTTTTACGTTTACTAAATATTTTATACATTTTTCTTTTTAATCTCTTTTTATGTTCAGCACTTAATTGACTTACTGTGCCAGATAAATAAAGTTTGAGTGATTGATTGTTTAGGTTTGAATAATACCGTGCAGCAGAATGCAGCGCTCTTTCTCCGTTCTTTGACTGCAGTCAGTAAAAGTCTCCCTCAAGTTTCAAAACTTGTCAGTTATTAAAAAGCTCCGCTTCCTGTTAGGATCGATGTGGCCTAACAAACAACATACAGTCTGAGGATCAATAATTTGAAGCAGAAAGTTGAGATCAAAATGAGTTTTTGTGTGAGTTAACGAGTTAACTAAGAAGGGAGGCTACAACCTGTCAGGCGTTATCCCTTAAATGTAATAAGACAACCTGGCGTCCCCTGCAGCGCTGTCGGGATTTTAACGAAGATAAAAGGCAGTTACCTCGTGAGAACACCAGTTACATTATCGTAACAGAATCTCCACCAACGCTCTCTTCAAACGTTTTTAGCTGAAATATCTGCCGTCCACAGACGTTTACGCTTCTCCGTGTCCTGCTGCTGTCGAGCCCACAGCTGCTGTCTGTGGACTCGTGGGAAATGATGTTCTTTAGGGTGCTAAATACAGATATATCGAATAAACGTTAGCTCGTTGCAAACAGGATTTTGAGTGTTTTTCATTTGTGAAACAAAACCCAAAAGATCCAGTTCCACTCTTCATTATTCTGATGGTTAATCAGGTAATCAGATATATGCAATATATAATAGTTCCACGGATTAAATGAAGCTTAGCGGCTTTGAGGATTTTTATTATTCAAATTACTCAACTACATCGAATTGTTTCAGCCCTAGTTTTTATATCTTTGCAATCCTATGCCCAGAGAAGAATGCAGAAGCCCACATTATAGTCAGTGAAGTTAATTTTTGACTTTGGAAACAATAGTTTTGTAGTTAAATTTAGTCGCTTGGTGACCTACCTGCTCACCCAGCGTGCTTTGTCTCTGCCATGTGCTTTGCACCTTACAGTGCAATCAATGCTTAACACACTCTTTCTTTCGGCTCCATCATGCCTGTCCACTGGCCCGTCCTCCACACCCTCTCTGTCTGCCTCACGACTTCCTGCATTAACACGGGATGCTGACACTGGACATAAAACATGAGCTGCAGGTTCGTCCAATAGAAGCATAATTCCTGGATGCTGGGATGTTTTATTTCACATCCGCGCACAAAAACACTTAGACATTCTGTATCTGTCTCAGCCCCTCATATCATCTTTGAGTCGATCCAATCCAGAGTCCCCCTCCTATCGATCAGCGAGCCGGGCCAGGGAGAGATCGACTTCTTCAGATGCAGAGCTGTTTTATGTGGATGTGTTGGAGGGACGTGAACCACAGAGAAGATCACGACGAGGACAAAGATTCACGACGAGACGAGCTGAAACTCAATCTGCAGCGTCCTGAAACCTGCCAGTTTACAACAAAGCAACTAGAGGAGATGACATGTCGTTTCCATAGCAAAGACTCTATGTACTTCCTGTTCTAACTGCCAGCTTTTCTGGCATTTTTAGTGTCTGGATGTAATATGTAGCGTCTTAAAACATGAATGAGGACAGTGAGCTTGAGTTATTCGCTACAGTTGAATTTTTAGTGTTAATGAAACGGCAAAAACATAAAAAACTGTTCTGTGTGGTTCTCTTACTTTATTAAAGAGTTAACCATACATTGTAAATAAAGATGGATGACATGACAGCTCCCAAACGTGAAGCCAAAACATCTGGATTGCCCCCTGGTGGCTGCTGGCTGCAGTATAGGTCAGAAGCCCCACCCCCACCCCCCTTAGTTAGCGGACAGGACGTTGGCCAAACTGGCAAATCCGATGGTTTCTGTCATTTTAGGTGGTTCTTATCACGCTGATTCATTTTTCTGATACGTTTGGTTTTAATGAGTTATTTGATGCTATAAAAAGCGGGTGTGATGTTGTGATTGACAGCTGTGACTGTGATTGGTTCAAGCGGGTGTGTGGGCGGGACCTCCACTCTGCTGTGCAGACTCTGGCTGCAAGACGGCAGCATATTTTGGCTTCTTTTTTAGACATCAGCATGCTACATCGCCATTGTAAGCATGTTGCTATGTCGACTTTAGCATTTAGCTCAAAGCACCGAAGGCAGTGGTGACGGTAGGAAAAGGAGGGTGGCTGCTGCTGCCATGAACGTGTGATGGTGACAACAGAGAACGCACAGATCAATAAAGAGAAATGGTATTTTGACTTCTGAGGCCAATCTTCAAAAGCGCTTTGGGAACCGTTAAGGTTGAAAATGAAAATCCATTTACCATCCATTACTTTACGAGACGATGGGGGATGCCTGAACACACCATTAGTTTTGTGACGGGGCACCAATTTAGTCTGAAGTTCATCTAACCTGCACGTCCTTGGAGCGTGTTAGCAGTGGCGTTTTCAGACCTCTTTGACTGGGGTGGATTATGCAGGAACACATTCAACACTGCAGCTCCAAATCAAACCAACATCTTATTCTTATTCTGGGGTTTTGGCAGGTTGGGCGCTGCTCCGGAGCATTTAAGGCTGAGCTGTACCTCCAAACAAAGGCTGGGCTCTCAGGGGTGAAGCTGCTGAAACTCTGGTTACAGTCATGAAACTGAGAAATCCTTCCGCATTAATGAATCACCTGCTATGGTGGGACGACGACAGACACGCGCGCACACTTCCAGAGTGCCACTTGCAGCAGGAAGCATCTGGTCTCAGTGATGACACAGGTGGCGGAGTGTGACTCCGACCACCTGGCACTCTTTAACTATCCTTTTATAGATGGAGTGACTGACATGATGTCCATGTGTGTGTGTGTGTGTGTGTGTGTGATCTCATCAAAGCTCTCGCCCTGTGGAGGCTCTTTATTAAAACACCTGTTGGGTTTTCTCTGTAAGATCACACCTGTCCATCAATGCCCAAAATGACCAAAAGCTCCTGTGGGTGCAAGTGTGTGTGCGTGCTGACACATTTCTTTTCAGACTGCGGGAAACTTCAGAGTAGCTTCGTCTCCACAACACAGAGCAGCACTGAGTGACGTGAGCGTACGGTATTACGAATTACGGATTAGTTGACAAAAAGAAAACATAGATTATCACCAGCCTTCCATCCTTTAACTTGGTATGCAGCTCTCGAGTATGTAGAAATCTGCATCTTAGCTAGTCGTTAATTAGCAGTCAGTAGACCTATGACAGTAGTAAACCAGACTAATCCTTTAAGTTGAGTTTTGGTCTGATCCGAACAAGCTCACACACGGTGTGGGTTGTTCAATGTGATTTACAAAAAGTGACACCCAGACAGGCCTGTGGACGGGCTGCGGTCCCACCGCCTGTGGGACCCGCATGGCCTTCAGTCCAGGGCCGACACACACACACACACACACACACACACACACACACACACACACACACACACACACACACACACACACACACACACACACACACACACTCAGCTCGACACCAGTTCCAACCTCCAGCATCTGCTCTGTCTCCGTGCCTGGCCTATGAATGAAAGGTACACATGATGTGAGTGTGTGTGTGTGTTACTGTGCTCAGTTTGGAGGCGGCAGGTGCTCTGTATATGTGGACCCATACAGTACAGTTAGCGTGAATTACAGGTGTCTGCTCCAGCACTGGAGTGTGTGTGTGTGTGTGTGTGTACATCTGCCAGCGTTGGCATCAGATGACAGCGGAGGCTCCTCTGCGTCCCGCTGGGAGGAGGAGTTCATCTCCATCTGAGGTCTCACACAGAAACACACTGATTGCATGAGAACACTGATAATTGTTAAGTGAATTCAAAAATAAATGTTGGTGTTTCTTTGTCATCTCAGGTTGGTTCCTGAGATGACAAAGAAAACATGACCAGAACCCTCACTGTAATGTCACCCATCTCCCAAAGTAGCATCATGCACATGCTAATATTTATCAGGTGTGTTTGCTAAAAGGCAAAAACAATATCAAGAAAAAGCTACATTTTATTTATAAAGCACATTTCTAGTTCCGACGTCACAAATAGCGCCACGATAAAATAATAGCAGGACATAAAATAGATACATAAATTAATTAGAGATAAAAAAAATTAATAACTCAAATGAAGAAGAATAAAAACTTACTACTTATTAGTAACTTACTACTAATTATTTGAAAATACTAATTTGTATTTTTGCAATCTCATCGTCATGTGTGTTTATTCATATTTTGTTTGACTGACACATGGAGCTTTACTGATCACAGACTGGGATTTATGTTGTCTCCACTTCACCCAATTTATTACTTGAAGGACTCAGCAGCTTCACTGTGGACTGATTGGACTTGGATAAATCCGTCTCTGCTGAGACGCTTCAGACTAAGCTAACAGACAGATCCGTGATCCCCTCCCTCCAAACTCACATCGTTTGCAGTTTCATAGCTTCAGTAACACTACAACCAGTATGGGTTTAAAATAGAAGCTCAAGTATTTTAATATTTTCTTCCAGTAGAGTCTGGTTCATTGTGTCCAGTGTCAGGTGACTCGAGCTGTGTTCAAACAGACAATCATTTGTGGGAATTAAATCAAATTCAGGCGCTAAAAGAAGTGAAAAAGCTCAGTAGGGCCGCAGAGGTGATTCTCAAACGAACCCTTCCAATTAAAATGTAGATTAGTCGAGGTTTAATATTTAACAAGGTATTTATCTCTATAATTGCTGCCATACTTACGCAACATGTTGCATCTCTGTCATGAAATATGAACTCAAGATCAAGAAAAAGACGATAGAGAGACACGTATCCTTCCATTAAACAGCCCAAACTCTCACTTCCTGTTGGTGTTGTTCAGAGACGGAGCACCTCTGTATCCCAGCGGAGGAATACGTGCTACATATCAGGGCTGCCTCTAAATCAGAGGCAGTGGATCCCTGGCAGGTCCATTACTGTCTGACCTTGTGAGGTCAAAGTTAAACAGAAGAGTGAATCAGAACACCAGGCTGCGCTGACAGCTGACGCCACGCGCTCATTGTCACTTCTGTAATTTATCAGGATTGAAAAAAGAAACGCTGTGTCTGTGCATTACGGCATTAAAACACACCTGGATGTCCTGCACGCAGGGTGTTTATTACAACGTAAGAGTCCTGCATTCAAGAATAACAGTGCATCTGTTTTATTGGCAAAACTTAAAATCCTTTCTGGATGTTATATTATATTACTAGATTATTATTACAAATAATCCTAAGGGGTGGGGGGGGGGGGGGGTTAGGGCACCACTCACAGCTTCAATACCCACCTAAAATTATAATGACATCACGATGGGGCCTTATCGCCAAAGACGCTTCATATTTCCTCATCTTATCCTGCACGTATCAATAAATATGTGTTCACTCAAGTCTCTCCTGATTAATTAAGGACCCAGGCTGAAAACAGTCCCTGTGTGAAGTACAGTTACAGCATACGTACGTGCCGCTGCATAAAGGCTATACGACCGAAAATAAAAAACCTTTTACATTCTATGTTTCTCAAACGCCCCACAGGTTCACAGCTAAAACGGCTTTAAAAGCTGTTGTTTTTTTTTTTATCTAAATTCAATCTTTTATATCTCCACTACATAAAAATGTGCAGGCTTCGCTTATCTGAAGGTTCTTTGTTTGATCTGAGCACACACAAAAAAAAAAATGTGTCAGCAAAATGAAGTTTAACTTTCTTTCTTTCTTCATCTGTCTCTCAGTTCAGTGCAGTGTTGCCATGGGAAACAGATGTTCACATTGCCAAAGCAAGTGTGAAATAAAAACCATGCACATAAACAGAGGAATTGTGATTTTGCTGTCAGCTATATACAGATAAGTAAAATATGACTTAAAATAAAATGGGGGAAACAAATACAAATCATTTAGGCAACATACTTGTGGGTAGTTTTGGAAGGCAAAGACAAACGATTTATTTTGTGAATTTGTAATGCAGACTTGTCAAAAACCTTTCAATCTTTTGCCTTCAAATCACCAACGTGTTATTGTCAAAATACAGATTATAAAGCCATATCGTAATGTTAGGTAAGACATAAAGATGTCTGTCAGCCTAAAAAGGTTGTAAACTTGAACTTTCTCAATTAAAGAAAAGGTTTTTCATTGCGTTTACCCTCAGCTGCCGTCCCAGATGGGCTCCAGCAGGCAGGTAAAGGTGGATGAGGTTATTATAGGGCAGTCACGGCTCAGTGCTTTCTATCAGCACCACAGTTAAGGCATTATTAGACAGAGACAAGGGTGTGTGTGTGTGAGAGAGAGAGAGAGAGATGAGAGAATTTAATTGACAAGGGAAATTTTCCGCTTCAGGTGTCGCCTACTTGTTTATCAAAGTGTCTGTAATCAAACTGCCTCCGTCTCTGACTCCTGATCACACTAACCCGTCTGTCTGTCTGTCTGTCTGTCGAGTCCCGACGTCCGGCACATTTTCTGTCCTCCAGATCTCCTGTGACAGACGTGTCGTCCCGTTGATAGACAGCCGGTGGCCGGATGTCACCGGAGGTCCCTGTAAATGTCAGCGGAGCCATCAATGGCCGCTCCCGATGGGAAATGCATGACGTAAATAATGATTGTCCCCTTTTGTTTTTCTTGTTGTTTTTTTTCCCGGCTAACACTTTCAGGTGTCTGCCGATGAAAAGGGGCTCCTCTGTGCTTTGGCCTCACCTCTGTCGTCCCTGTGGACGCCGTCTTGTCACGTTGTGTTTTTTCGGCGTTTAAAAAGCAGGACTCTCACTTCATAAAAACGCTCTGCAATTAATATTTATTAGCCGCCAAAGCTTTTAAACCTGCTCATAAAACTGAATCATTGAAGTGAACCAAAAACGATGGGAACTTGGGTGGATACACAGACCTTTGATAGAAATACTGAGGCGACACGGTTTCACCCAAAATATTTGGGACAAACATGTCAAAGTGTTTCTGTAAAACAGTGTGATGGTGCAGAATGCAGAGTGCTGTAATAGATGCTGAATGACTCATGTGATAGATTACTTTATGGCACATGGAGTAGGGGTTTATGTACAGAACATGCATGTACGGGTATATATACAGCATGATGATATTTGAATGTTAAAAAAGTGTATTTGAACTATAATCTGTCATTTCTAAATGGATGTTTTAGTGTTTGACATAAAACTCGTCTTATAAAAACAATGACTACGAAAGGTTTCTCCCTTTATCTCCATTTTGCTGATGTGCTGCCAGACCTTATTGATTTTAATTCACTTCAGTTTTCTTTATATAGCGCCACATCATAATAAGGTTAACTCAGGGCACTTTGTCATGCAGAGCAGGTCCACACCGACTCTATTTACAGAGACCCAATAATTCCCAGCATGAATTATTTTACAACACTTTGTTTCTCCTCATGTAAAATCTCTATATTCTACACGTTCTGTCTCTTCTTAAAAAGTAAACCACGTGCATCACATGTGGGGCGACTGCAGCATCCTCTCGAGATCTACAGCATTGGAACAACAATATCAAAACTCCCACAGATATTTATTTCTCTTTTTATCTTTGTCGTCTCACTACGATCTGAAAATTAAACAGTCAGGTTGGGAGATCTCAATCCAGGCTCTTCTCCTGTGTGGTCCCTCGGAGCTGGAGCCGGACACCGAACTCGAATCGGATGGCAGAGTCACTCGCTGTCACCTGAAGATGCTTCCTGCACCTGCAGACTCGTGGGACTCCGTGTCGAGGCCCGAAGGCTCCTCGTTGATCTACTGCGCGTCTTCCAAATGAATAAATGTCAATCTTTTATGTTCACATGGATGTTCGCGCGATGAAGACAACTTCTCCTTTTCCTCTGTAAATCTGAATCTGCCCTCTGTTTTGCCTTTGCTGCCTCACTCCGTGACTCATCACATCCCACCTGACCGCCAGGCAGCTCGTTTACCGCTTTTAACGTGAAAGCCAACAATTAGCCAGTCCGAGCTGCCGCTGCGGCACCTTCTGCCGTCTGTGACTGGCGTCCAAAAGGTATGCAGAGTCGCCAAAGAAATTAACAAGACACTCAAGGATTCCAGCTGTTTCCTGCTTTGTTTCCAGGCGAAATCATTCGGTTTGTTTTTGCTGCAAAGCCGCAGCTAACCAACCAACACACACACACATGGAGTTGGCATCTGGGACTTGGATTAGAAGCCCTGACAGGGAGACGGAGGAGGGATTACTCTGCCTGCCTCAGTTTGTTTGCATGAGAATGAAGAAGAAGTAGAAAATAAGCTTCAGAGAGGCTGAATGTGTTGACCTCTCCAGATCGCCTGACTGCTGCTGATCAGCAGGAGAACCAGGAGGGAGGTGTTGGTGGTGTTTGAGGTGTTGGTGGTGTTGGTGGTGTTTGTGGTCTGTAGAGGAGGGAGCAACATTTAGACAGAGAAAATGTGTGAGAGAGGCTTCAGTGTAAAGTCTGAGTAAATGTTTTTTCAATGATCAACAGGTGGATTATCCTCCTCTCCATCTCTGATATTGTCAGACAGAAAGGTCATAATTTGTAATTCTGCAAAAAACCCTGAATTACATTCAAATGTTTTCTGTCTGAAGTATCTGTGCACGGCAACGGTAGCATGATTACAGGTTGTGGTTATGATTGATATAAATTTGCTCAATGTTTATTGCAGGTCTGTAAGGGACCATGAACTCCAGTCTCCTGCATGAAAATCGCACCTTCACACCCTTATTTTCATCGACCACTGGCATGGGACGTAAATTGTGAGGCTGCGAATCGTCCAGAATATGAGTGCTGTTGGAATAATGTGTTGATTGTGTTACAGACATTCATGTTTGTCAGGATGAACTGTGTTAATGTGTCTGGCACATCCAATAGTGCTAATTAGCAAATGTTAGCATGCTAACAGCCTAAACTAAGATGGTAAACATCATGCCAAACATGCCATAACTGATGTTAGCATTTAGCTCAAAGCTAAGTACAGCCTCACAGAGGCTAGCATGGCTGTAGACCCTTATAATACAATTATTATTATTATTATTAATATTATATACTAAAAGTAAAAATTGTTTATTATTAATTGACTAACCATCTCAGCCTTAGTTGAAAGATCATGATGTCAAATGTAAATTCAGATTTTTACTTTAATTTGACATTTCAAAGTGATTGGCTGGTGCAAACATACATTAAGGTAAATGAGGTGTGTGTACATGCTGCAAATATCATCAAATATATGTGATAGAAGTTATATTTTCTTGTACAGACGTAGTTAGATGTTGTTCAGATCATCAGGTCTCTTGTTAGTTGTTCAAGATTCTGACTCCTTTCAGCAAATCTCATATAATTTGTGTCGCTTCATTGGGTTTAATAAAGACGGCCATTATTACACTGTTTAAACAAGGAGCAGAAATCCTGTTTCCTTATGGCCAACATTGACATTTATATTTGAAAATTCTTCATTATCCAAACTAAATTCCTTCAGGATGCTTCCGCTTCTTTTCACAACACTTTTGTGAATAATGAGAGGAGTGTGGATCCGTTTGAACGAGGCTGCTAACATTTAATTACTTCTCAGTATGCTGGATAAATATTTAGCCAGGCCTGTTTGTCTGCGGGCCGCGAGTGGCTGTGGACGCCTGCGATTTTATCATTCCTGATCAGAAGAGTCATTACACTTTAATAACCGTCCTCCAGTGTCACAGTGCTCATTATTCAGAGGCAGCAGACGGCAAAACAAGGAGCTTTGGGCGTCCCTGTTTCCCGAAGACAGTGAAGGAGCCACAGAAACACAACAAGGGAACTAAATGACACATGATCATTACACCTTCCAAAAGCAATGCCTCACAGAAAATCAATCATTTGAGTATCAAAATGAAAACTGATCCATTTCGCCACAAAAAAAATGTAATGCAATAAAACTCCGTTGTCCATCTGTATGGTCAGTGTGTTCCAAACATTCATTTTAGCCTAAATGTGTCTAAATACAATTGTCCAGATAAGGCTGGAAAACGTTGTTTTTTTTAAATCCAATATCATTGCTTTTTTTAATATTTCGGAATCATTTGTTACACTTTGAGAAATGCCTCCAGAGCCTCGTCTACATCCTTGACTTGAGTGAATTCAGACAATAAAGAGAACTGTAGATCTGCACCTGCTAATGAAATCACAGCAGGATATAGGAATCTGTGCAGAGCTGAAACGGCGGAGGCTATAGTAACTAAGTCACGACAGAGAGGGAGTTGGTTGAGGTGAGCATTTATTCTTGTGGCATATTTTTTATGAGAAATGCAGCTAAAAGTGCTGCACATCAAAAGGAAAACAATCTACTGCGAGTGAATAGTTAAATAAATGTGCATTAAAAGGGACAAGCAGAGCTGACAACGCAAAGAGCTGTTCTCATTTAACAGGCAATAAAGGGTTAGTTAAACATAAAACTGTAATATTTTGATTTGTGTGATCCAATTCAAGATGCCGAAAATATCAAAGTGCTGAGTGGCGAGTCTGCAGAAACAAAGATGTGTGTTTCATCCAGTAGCTGAGTGTCTGCTGCCTCAGTCCCACTCACAGCGACTGAATGCAAACGAAGCCGACTCCTCCTGCCTTTGATGCTGCACAGCTGCTGCAGCGAAGGACTTCAGAGAACTGGAAAAGAAAGAGACACTCCAGAGGAGACACTTTGGATCTCAGTGGAGCTCGTCTGATTAGAAGAGGATAGAGAAAACAATCACTTGAATACAAATGACTGGCGCGGTCGTGGCTGCTAATCACCTCTTTGCCGTGCCGGCAACCAGGTTGTGTGGGATGGCGGCGCTGCTTTGTTCCAACAACTACTAGATGTCCTGGGACGAACTGGCATGCTGAGAAGCTAACATGCAAAATGTTACTTACTGTAATAAACCTAGATTTGTCAGTTAATGTCTAATGAAAGGAGAGTTGGAATTAATACAACACTAGGAAGGAAGCGGTAACCTTCTTAAAGTAGACACACCTTTATTTGACCAAATTCATGCAGCTAACATCCACAAACGCACGAGTCGGGCGCAGAGCCGAAACTGACCGCCACTCTCAGGTGTGACGCACACGCTGACAAACGGATAAGTGGCATTCAGATGAATAGCCCGTTGTTTTTAACTGACTGGCTATAAGTCAGAATGGTGAGATTGTGGTTCTGCAAACAGCTTGCAAAGCGCCTTCCAACTCTCGCAGATTAAGATCTTAAAATGACGGAGAGCTGCAGATTTACCCTCTGATTTAAATGTGGTCCAAGCACGAGCCAAGCGGAATCAAGTAGGAATCAAATAGCAAGGCATCCAAGAGACGTCCACAGAAGACACGAGTGCTGTCTTTGATTTATTCATGCAAGACGTTGCTCTAATTGGACCTTTCAGAAACTCAGAGTATATTACAAAAAGAAAAGATGTCTGTGTTGACTTGTGCATCCCTCTGCACACTGAGGTCTACGTCTCACTGCAGCTGACAAATTGTCCTCCAGTGCAATATTCCCCTGCTAGCGTTTATGAAGGCTCACTCATATTTCACACGCTGTTTTTTTTTCTTTTCTTAAGTCACACCACAAGCTACTGAGAGAATTCTCACCAGCAAAGTCTGTTTACTTTATCGGCCCCTAATGGGTCTGTTCTTGATTCCAGGAAATGCAAACAGCGCCGTGAGTCGCCTGAAAAAATGATGCAATCTCCCCGTTTCCAGCAGAGCGGTAAGACTGAAAGCATGCTGTGTTTTACAGCCAGGCGTTCAAACACCGCATACATCACCAGCTCACCTCTGGACGAGCACCTCCTGCCTCCGCCTCAGCTGCACTTTGTGTTTGGCGCTAATAAAGAAATGTTAACATGCTAAGATCGTTTGCTGAGGTTTAACACACTGCTAAACCTCAGCATGTTAGCATTTAGCCCAAAGCACCACTGTACCAAAGTCCTGTTTCATTTTTATTTGGCAAGGCTAGCTGTTTCCAACTGCTTGCAGTCTTTGTGCTAAGCTAGGCTAAACACATCCTGGATATTACCTCTGAACAGCACAAAGATAAAACTGATATCCATCCTCTCCTCAGACTGCAGGGAAGACGGCTAACAAGGCGCATCCTACATTTCAGGTTCATCCTCTAAATTAACAAAGAAGCATTTGTTGGTTCTTTACGACAGGAAGGTTTGAAGTTCTGACAGTGAGTTTGAATCTGATTAAGAGCTTCGTTTATTGTCCCGTTCCAGGACTTAATTCAAGGCGTAACCAACATTGTTGAGTTAAGACTCGTGGCCATGGCCGAATTAACAGGCGGCCTCTCGCACCTCCCTTTGACCTCGAGAGAGATGAGCTGTAAAATCAATGGCCACATCTGATTGAGACTTGTGACATATGACTGCCTCTCAAATGAAGGGTCGGAGGTCATCTGTGTTAGCAGCGTCACAGAGAACAAGGGGACGAGAAAGGACAAGATGTTTTCATGGTTTGTGGGACGAAAACAAGAAGAAAATGAGTTTAATCAGCTTCAGAAAATCTATCTCTCAGCTGGATGATCAGATATCAAACAGCAGAGTGGTTCTTCTTCGGTCACATCGCCAGCAGTGCAGCGTGTCCCTGACACCAGAAAGCATGAAATGTGTTATTGATCTGAGCGCCCCTTTGACACTGAAATGTGAGGACAGCTGAAGAGCTGCAGAATCCACTCATGAACTGGTCAAGTGAGGCAAACCAATATCACTGTGTGACGATGAATTAGGGCACCAAAGTGAGTCCAGGCTCTGAGGTTTTCTTTCCACCACCTGCCTTCATGTTGCATTCACCACATGATTTACTGTACAGGCCGTGTGTCAGTGAAGCGGGAGCATCTGGAGTTCATGGATTAGTTTTAGAGCTGTCACACAAACATCAACAAAAACACAACATAACAGAATGTAGTCGGGGAACAATGAAACTCAAGACATCTGTCTTCTGATCTGCTAGCATTAAATTAAATATTAAATCTCAAATATTTTTCTGCGAAGTAATAGTAACTATCTAGCTGCCAAAGAAATGTAACGGAGTGAAGAAGTACCATGTTTTCCTCTAAAATGTGAGGCGTGTAACGTAGCATAAAATGGAAAACCTCAAGTACTTGAGTAAATGTACTTAACGTTACTTCCCACCACCAGCATATTTTGACTTCAAGTCTCTGGCGGATTCAACTTCATGCCCACAGATCTTTATAGCTGACCATTTTTAGGCCACATTATTCACAAATTTCTTTTTTAAGATTCATATGTTGGGCAATTTTAGCTTTTTCATTTGACAGCCAGTAGAGAGAGACAGGAGACGTGTGGCGAGAGAGGGGTGCGACATGCAACAAAGGTCCCCCAGCCGGGATTCGAACTGTAGACGTTGCGGTTAAGAGGTACACGTCTTAACCATTAGGTCCATTATCAGGACCTGCTGTAAAAACTGAACCATCTTGAAGAAACAATGACTGAAAAAATGAATTAATGCAATGAGTGAGTTTATTTGGAGCTCTTATAATGCAGCGGTAAAGAACAGAACAAGGCTACGAGATGCCGTTCAGCATCTGCAGCAACAGCCAGGAATGTTGCCAGGAAGAAAGTCTTTCAAACCATAGTTTTGGCGAGATACAGCGTTCCCTCCCAGGGGTCACGCCGAAAAAAAACAAAACTTATTTTTAGGAGGAAATATTTACTCTCTGCCATTTTGTTTGCACGTCTGAATTCTGACTGTTAAATTTAACGGAACGGAAAAAGTAGCGTGGGCTACTTTCTGCTAACGACCCCACAATGTCATGCATCACATTTCATAGATAGTTAACATTTCAGGTTACTGCTCACTCACTGTTCAGCGTCTACACTAATTAACAATATTTATTTGGAAACTGGCAAACAGTGTTGGGCCATGGCAACACGCAGAGTGCAGTACTTTATAACATGTGTACTGTACTGTCCACACGATGCTGTATGTGAGTGACATCTTATATATGCTGCACTGCATATTTTAACTTTAGATTTTCGTGTTTTAAATGCTGTGAAATGAAAGGAGGATTAGCGTCAGAGTGCCAGCACTGTCAGATAACATGAACAGAGACGCGAGACAGCCACGGGAAGAAGCAGACGTCAGGATGGAAGAAGCACACGATTGGCTGGTTAGGAGGAAGTGGTGGCCTTCTTCTTTAACAACCTCCTTGTGGCCTGTCTGGGGACGGGGGCCGAAGCCGGACCGGGACCAGGGGCCGGGCCAGCGTCGGCGCTGTTGGCGCGGCTGGCCTTGACCTCGTCGATGAAGGTTTCTACGGCAGAGAACTTCTCCGTCAGGTCGCCCAGGTGAGCTTTGAGGGCGTTGAACTCCTTGTAGAGGTCGTCTAAGGCCTCAGACAGCGGCTGGATCCTGAACAGGAACACAGAGAGCAGGCAGTTCATCTGAGGAGGCAAACAGGCTTTTTGGTATAGTAGGATTCCTGTTTCTTTCATGAAAGCAGTCTGGTTTGGTCCCTGAACTCCTCAAGGTCAAGTTTTATTCAAAGAGTCAAACCTTATTTTTATGTATTTATTGTTGCTGAATTCAAACCCCATCCGTTCAGATGATGTTTCAGTGTTTCAGCATTATTAATTCAGTGGTATCCAAATGTCAACGTGACGTTTTCAGCACCGAATTGAAATGTCACCATTTTGGAAAACATAGTGTACGAAGTACCGGGAGGTGAAACGTGAGGAAGAGACGCTGCGCTGAAGAAGGCAGCTGAGTTCACTGGGAGTGTAGTTCACGCGTCTTTGTCCTCTTGTGTGTTTTGAATGAGCGGGACACTGACGTCATCACATGAGTGAAATAAAACAGTTGCGAGTCCCCCACAGGATTTTGGTTCATCGCTCAGGCTTAAACTAAAGCCAGGAGTTTGCTGGGAACACCCTGTGGCCGACGGAGCCGCGAGAAACTGCAGCTGCAACTGCAACTTAAGAGTCAAAATAGAAACGCGCTGTTTTCCACCAGGAAGCCTGGTGTTTCCTGCGTCTCGCCGCAGTTTAGAGCACGAGGCACCATTGTGGTCCGGTGGTCACATAAACAGTCCTGGGGTAGCCGTGTGTGAGGATCCTCTCTGCCTTATTTTCTTTTTATATGGTCTCTCAGCTGAAATTTGTTCCCTTTCTCACTTTTTCCATTTCTGGTTTTTTTTTTTTAACCCTTTTCTGCTTCTGCATCATAGCCAGCAAACTTTGGTTTGGTTTATATTATAAATGATGTCCAGGCTGTGCACCCAAGCTGCTGCAGGTATTTAATACAAGTCCGTTTGTTTAGTTATCTTTGACTCTAATATGACACTTTGAGGTTTTACATGTAGGACTTCTTACTGAGCCTTCAGTCCTCCAGTCTCTTCTCTTCGGAAACCCTCACGGCTCAAACCACCGGCCAAAATTTCCTGAAACTGATCTTTTGAAAACATCCAAAACCAAAGTTGCATCTGTGAGCAGCAACATGGAAACCAGGCCGCAGTCTGGCAGTCATGACTATCTGCTGATGAAGATTATGTGATATGATTGAACGCTCTAACGACTAAGTGGATCTAATAATAATTTTGATAATTTTGTTGAACGTTTCTTTTCAAGATCAAGAATGAACTTTGACTCCTGACCCGGTGGATCTCACACTGGTTTCTAGTGCAAGAAGAATTACAATAATGCAAAGAAATGTGCAGTTCATCGGTTTAATAGCCTCGGACTCTGTTCAAACTCTGCTGGATGCCCTTTCTTGTCCTCGCTGTCCCTCTGTACCTGGCGTAGTCGGGGAGGAGAGCCTGGTGGTCGTTCTGCAGAAGTCCTCTCATCTGGCTCAGGATGTCAAACCGCCAGTTGTCCAGAACCTGAGTCAGGTTGGCAACGTTGCGCATATTCACCTTCTCAGCTGGGACAGAATATCACAATTACAACATGGACGCGGGTTCACAAATCATATAACACATTATAAGGCTCATAATTCCCTAAAGTCAGAACCCATAGGCAACACTGAATTCATGTTTTCTGCTCTACGATAAAGAGCTACTGCCTTCTGTAGTTGGACATTATTGACCACAGGACGTTTAGCCCGACTTAGCAAAGAGGAAGGCAGGGGAAACTGCTAGCCTAGCACCGTCAGACGCAATTCTGTCAAAACCGTTCGTGGTTGTAAGTTGTTGGTCTGCACCTTTTCCTCTTTTCCTACACCTGCCTGAGGAGAAATCAAAACAACTGACACATTTACAGACAGGTTTGCTCTGAGCAGCGAGGTTGCTGCGTGACCTTTCACCTCTAGCTTTGACATCATCATGATGAGCCCTGACTTTGACCTTTGATCCAGAGTAAACACAGAGTAATCTGCGTGCTCACAGCCATCCCTGTAGTTCCACTCGGCGGCGGTCGTCGACTTCGGGCGTCGCTTCTGGGCCAGGACTGTTACCATGGCAACGGCCAGTAGCAGCAGCACGCTCAGTTTGGAGACCATGATCAGATCAGACCAGCACCTGGTGGGGTGGGGGGGGCGATAAAGCCTGTGAAGTGACACTTTTTAAACACTTGCACACGATTCACTTCCAGCATCAGATAAATGGAACATTTGAGCTCATTGTTTTGGTTTTGTGGCCGGTAACTCGCAGATGCGCTCGCACCACTTTGCATCAGTGTCATTTCCTTTTGAGGTTTTTCTGTGTTCAGCCTGGCTTTTAGTTGCACTGCTTTTACTTGCAGAAATCTGGAGCAAATTCTCTGCATTATTATAAACTCAAATTTACAAAAACCTTTCTGTTTTCCACTGCAGTTTATTAAATTAAATTTGGGACCATTCGTTCATGTCTCGCACTGCAGTGTAACTCAGCTGTAATCGTTATTCTCCAGTTTCACCTTTTTAATTTAATTTTTAACTTTGCCTTGAATTCACGTCTCGTTTATATCATGTGTTTACCTTTATAATGTAAAGCATTTAAAATGACCGCACCATGCTCTAACCTAAACTTGCCTTGCTTGACAAGTTTAATCCATTTTTATTGTGTCCTATGTTTAATCATCAGCTTCAAAGCTGTACATGTGTGCAAGTTTATGCATTTTACATCTTACATAAACTGTGCTGTGTTTAAATTGTTTCACTGACTGATCGATTAGCTTCCGATAAAGTTTCCACCATTTTGTTTAATGAAGATTGAGCCCTGACTAGGCACTGCAGCATTTCAATTGTAGCACTTACTGTAGAGCACCACTAATGTTTCTGCACCTTCATCAAGTCAAACGACTCAGAAGCAGGAGGAATATATATGTACTGTATATATTTTTAGCTATTTGCTCTTTATTAACACATTAGTATAATTAAAGCCTGTATCCAAATTCCTTTCAGCTTCGGTCTTCATGAGGTCTTCTGTGCCTGATATCCTCTCAGTTCTGTATGCCAGTCTTTATTTTAGGCTATAGATATTGTTCTGCACAGCCTGACTCAGCATGCAGCAGGGATTACACTACTCCTCAGCACCGTGTTAAAGCTTGTATGGCTTTGCTGCCACTGTGGCTATCACTCCTAACGACGCAGCGAGACAAAAAGGAAATCTAACTTTTCTGAGTACAAACTTCTAAGTCTTCCAGGCGTGTCGGAGGGTGGAAAAGGAGGGGAGACGAAGCCCTGAGGCTAAACTCTCAGCTCCTGCAGTCAGCTCACATTAAGGAATGAGTCCGAGCAGCAGTCAGAGAGCAGAGACAGACAAAACTGACAGACAGACTCGGAAACTTGTGGAGGGAGAGCTGCAGAGACATGCCGAGTCCAGACAACCTCAGCAGCTTCACATGTGCTCCAGTGATACACACACACACCTACAACAATACACAGAGCCTCTAGTAGACTATACAGTCGGTCATCTTGGACACGTGCGTTTAAATCAATTTCCCATCTTTGAGACCTGCTGGTCAGCTCAAGCTAAATAAAAACATTCTGTAATCTCTCTTCAGATTTCTGCCATTAAAGCGGCTGTAAAAAGTTTCTTCCAGCCACCTCATCTCATGGAAACGGTTACTTTAAGCACCTCAAGTATATTTTTAAGTTCCTTGGGTACCCTATTGTATATTGGAGTGACTTGTAGTTTTCGCAGTGTAGTTCTGTCACTAAAGGAGAACAGTCGCTGTGGTCGGCTTCGTTTCACTCAGTTATTCCAAAAAGGAAAAGGAGGCAAAAACGTATAAAAACGTCCAAACTTGTCTTCTGTCCACCTGTATGACTGGTATGTGCTGTTTATATTTCAGCCAAAATATAGATATATGGGCTTCAAAGCTGCAGAGTATTTGGCCAAACGTAGTATTTTATTACAATTATGTAAATTTACAAGCACTGAAATGAAAAATGCAAACCACTGTATGTTACTAGTCTAGTTACTAGTTACTACTAGTCTATTCCTCTGAGCCACAGAGCTGCACTGTTGTTCCAAAAACTATTAAACACACATCAGTTAGTTGCTCTGTTGTTCCTTCATCACACAAACTCACACACAAACTCACACACACACACACACACACACACACACACACACACGTCCTGCTGCTCCAAATACTCACTACAGCTCCAAATGTGGATTCATCCGCCGCTGAAAATAGTCCCCAGAAAATGCAATATTTCTTCCTGCTTGAGTCACGTCTGCTAAAAACTACAGCTTTTTTAGGAAATAACTGAGTCTTTCTAAAAAAGAAATGAAGCTAGAAGGAATATTTGTGAGGCATGTTAGAAGACAAAAACTGCAGATGCCTTATTCAAACGCACGCTCAACATTTTTAACGAGTCCAGTTCAGTCTCATGTCCATTACACTTACACTGCTCAGGCTTCTGTGCAGCATGAATGCAGTCATATTTCTTTTCAAAGCTGCAGCAAAACGTAGAGAAAAAGTAGTTTTCACTTCAGCTATCTGAGATTTTATTTCACAACCACATATTTAGCTGAATTTTTTTGGTTACAATCAGTACAAAGCAACACGGAAAACTAGAAGAGCTGGAAAATCTAAACAAAAAAATTAAGTAAAAGTGCAAATATGGAAATTAAATCCTGCTCGCTGCACGTACCTGCGTTATGAAAGTGTATAACCTGCTGTTTTTCAGCTCCTCTAGTGCAAAGCTTCCTAATAGTTCCAACAGAAGGCAGTGAGTGACAGGCATGCAGAAAGAGAGAGAGAGAGAGAGAGAGAGAACACACACCCCTGCTGCACACAAGCATGCATTCACATGCATCCACACACACAAAACATCTCACACTTTCACTTTCAAACACACACACAGGACCTACCCTTTCCCCATCAGGATGGAGGCCCGGTGGTCAGCACAGTGAGGCGAAGCTCCAGTTTCCTCTGTTTTGACCACTGTGTGTGTGTGTGTGTGTGTGTATGTGTGTGTGTGTGTGTGTGTGTGTGTGTGTGTGTGTATTCTTTTCTTTTTGTGACCCTTGGATGAAGTCACATCCTGGATCCTTCAAATATGAGATCATTGGTGGATTTTACCAGTCTGTGCTTGTGCTCTGAACTAAGAAAGAAAGAAAGAAAGAAAGAAAGAAAGAAAGAAGACATTATGAATATCAATAACTACACAATAACCACAAAAATGTGAAATCTCATCTCAGGCTTCAATGTTCTCTGCAGGTGACGGAGCTGAACTCTCTGATCTTCATTTCTCTTTGTGTCCATCAGCGCTGAAGATGGTTCAGAGGTAAAGACGCCACCTGGAGATCTGGTTGGAGATCCGGGGATGTGGGTTCGAATCCCGACCGCAGCAACAAGGTAGGAGGAGGGTTCAGAGGTTCACTCAGGTGTGTAAACACAAAAAGGTCAAACAACTCAAATACAAAACAACACGGTCAAACATAAAAAACAACATGGTCAAACAACAAGGTCAAACATCAAAAACAACAAGGTCAAACAACAAGGTCAAATACAAAACAACATGGTCAAACAACAAGGTCAAATACAAAACAACATGGTCAAACATAAAAAAAAACAAGGTCAAAAAACATCAAAATTTTGATGTTATCTTATTCTTTTTTCCAGAATTTATACTTCAAATATTGTTCTTTCTTCAACAATTAATTACAATTAATTAATCAATTAATTTGGTTCAAATTTCAACGTGCAAAACTGAAAAAGTGCTAAATCAGGTATTCATAGAGTTTATCAAAGCATCGTTGTATATATGTTTATCAATGAGTTTTAAAGTTTTAAATGTTAAAATAAAATGATCTTCATCAAAGTAACTGATTCTCATTAAAATAGAGTACTCATGTGCTTTGCAGAAGTTAGTATTTGAAATGATAAAATAACTTTTGAAAACTTCCCTTTTGTTTGAGTTTGCGATGGATGGATGGATGGATGATTATTGATCCCATAAGGGAAATTGTTTCGCAGCAGCACAATCAACAATACCATAAGAATAACCATAGATTAAAAGCACAATTGCAGATCTGCAGATCAAGTCTATGAATATAATAATAATAATAAGAGGAAATAAAGTAAAAAAATAAGAAATAGCAATAAGAACAGGTGTTCAAAAATGGCAGTGAATAATATAGTGTATTAGTTTTATGTTTTCCTGCAGTGAAAGTTGCTCTGGAGGCTTTGACAGACATGGCCCCAGATCAGAGGAAGTAACTATCATCAACGTGTGTGTGTGTGTGTGTGTGTGTGTGTAGCTGGATTCTCCACACCCCTTGACTATGTGTGATTATTCTGCTGTAATCTGAATGAAGGCTGCCTGGACCTGCCCCGCTGACAGCCTGGAGATTAATTGAATATTAAAATAGAGACGTGGGTGTGAAGGCTTACATGGAGGTAAAGATGATAGTTTTATTGTCTTGAAACTGCTTGTTAAAATGAATGTACAGTCCTTTGTCCAGTCTGTAACCATCACGGAGTCACACCTAACCTGAGAGAAGTGTACGACTAGTGCCCCCTACTGGAATAACGACAGTTTACATGGGTTCAAATATTCAGGTTTCTGTTTCACAAAGGTTCAGTCTCCTTCTCATCATATAGTGTATAAGAATCCCGTGTTTTACAGAGGCATGACACATAGTGTATCCTGTACTATAGATATAGTGTGTGTGTGTGTGTGTGTGCGTGTGCGACCATGGATACAAATTAAAGCCACTCATAGTTTTACCATATTATCACCAGCCCATATTTCCGCTTTCATTTTGTCTCATCAACCTTCCAGTTTAAGTTGCAAAAAAACCTTCAAAGATAAATTAAAGTTTTAGACCGTTAGGACTTTAACTCAACTCAACTTTATTTATTTATACAGCACCTTTCATATAAGCATGCAGCCCAAAAATTATTTTCTATTCTAAATAGCATTAAAGGGCCATCAGTTTGAATAAGCTGGGTTAGTTCCAATATAGGTTTCTTAAAGGTGTGTGTGTCCCACTGCAGATCCTGAATGTGAGCGCTGTGGTCCTGGTCCTGATCCTGGTCCTGGCAAACTCTCAGCTCTCAGCGCTGACGGTGGTTCAGTGATAAAGTCTCCGGTTGAAGATCCGGCAAAGTGGGTTCGAATCCCGACGGAAGCGACGAGGTTTGCCGTGGTTTCTCCATCACCGGCTTTTCTATAAAAAGTGGGATCATGAAATAAAATTATGATAAAATGTAAGAATTGAGTAAAACGTACGTGCTATGAACTCTAAAATAAAAACAGCATTGTGAAAATAAGTAGCATGAAATAACATTTAATATAAGCAGCTACGTTTTATAAGATTTTAATATTAAATTATGTTTTTAGACCTATGCGATTATTCGTTATTTATTAAATATGCAACACCATATATATATATATATATATATAGACTTGATAAAGATTTAAAACATACGATGCCAGATAAAGTTATGGGAGGTTTAATATCTACCTGTTCAAAAGCTACATGAGGCTGAGCAGGAAACCTCCGAGGTGATTGGCTGTTACACACGTCTGTCAAACTTTCACTTCCGGTCTGTTCCGTTGCTAAGTGACAGCCCTTGTGCGCTCCGCCCGCCCACTCAAACAGAAGCTAGCTAGACGCTATACTGAATACTTTGGGGGAAACACAACGTTTCCAGCCGTTTGCTGTCGCCGGAAGCAGCCGTCCGCAGGATGGCGGCGATAAAAGACGGGGACTACACGGCTACAATCTACAGGCTGGTGAGAAGAGGGTTTTATTTGAGCTCAGCGACGTAGCTGCTCAGCTAACATCGATGCAGCGTTTACTACGAAAACCATCGCTCGGTTTAGTGTTTTCTGCTCGCTGTCAAACATGCGCGCAGCTCCCGAACAGCTGTCTGGACTCATGTGGGACAGCTGTTACATCCAGCGCACATGTCACTGGAACAGCTGCCGAGTCGTTTGGTCAAAGTTGAACTCGTCCGTTAACGTGTTCAGTCAGATGACGTCACTGTTAACGTTCAGCACAACGTCACGCTGTTAGCTGTCATGTTGAACTGGTGAGCTGAGATGATGCTTGTTGAGTTTCCCAGCAGCTTTAGCATATATATATATATATATATATATATAT
>JAVQJF010096294.1:0-63615 GCA_036023855.1 Gadopsis marmoratus | reverse complement strand
CCCCCCCCCCCCCCCCCCCCCCCCCCCCCCCCCCCCCCCCCCCCCCCCCCCCCCCCCCCTGTGTTGCGCACTCCGACCTGCGAGTCCCGCGCGGTCCCTGTGATCCTCCGGCCGGAGGTGCCCGGCCCAGCTCGTTTAAAAATCCAATCTTGGCCAAAGTTGAAACAGGGCAAGTTAAATCGATAGCCTATTCCACGCTGCCATAAAAGGGAAACCATAGACCTGCGTGAAAATGGTGCATAGTGTGCACGGGTGGGTGGACCATATCCACACTTCTCTGAAAGTAGCTTATTCCCGCCAAAAAAAAAAAAACCACAAACCCAAAAGAAACCAAAAAGAGAAACTACCACAGTCAGCTTGCATGAGAGTCACTGATCTGGAGGTAGCATTTTTTAGGGGCCAGGACGAGCAGTTAGGTCTGTGCCTCTTAGTGGTAGAACTGAAGAGACCATCTTGCAGCCAGCACGGGCTGTTTGAGGCTACCTGCTGTCTAATGTGCTCACGCTGGTCTCCTTCCAGAACAGAACAAGGAGTAGTCTGGTTTGACCTGGGTTTTGGGGATAGTGGGCCTGATTGACAAGCGGTGCCATTATTATTATTATTATTTTCAGACACAACCCACTTTTTATCTACAAGAAGTGTGCTTTGCCACGCAGCCAGAATAACCGGATTTAAGCCCGTAGAAGCAGCACTCCATAAATCATGGAGACTATTTAAATTCTTCATACTGACAGTTGTTATGGGTGCCTCTCTCTCTCTCTCTTTTTTGGTCAAAGCCTGAATTATTTTCAAGCCGTTAAACTCGCACACTGGATGAGAAATTAATTTTTGAGCCGTCTGTCTGTTGGGAATTGCTTTTGCCTCCTCTAGCTTATTTTTGGAATTTTTACAGCATCTCAGGGACACTTGCATCCAAAAACCTTGTTTGTGCAAGCGTGTAAAAAAGAAAGAGAAAAAAAAACCGGCAGGCACTCACGGAAACGTGGGAAGGGATCATGCTCGCTTTCTAAAGAACAATCTGCACAACCTTCAACACTTACAAACTCCCGTTCGGCATTTTAGCTTTTCTCTTCGGGTTTGCTTGTACGGAGACAGCGGGGAGCTTTTTAGAGGGATGATGCTGCAAGAGAAGAGATGTTTCGGGACTACAGGACAGTAGCATGCATAGCTCGGGGGCCCCGGCAGCTTCCCTCCATGATTTTCCCCTCTTTGATGTCTTAAGTGCCTTTTAAAAACTCTCATTACATTTGCAGATTTGCCCGAAGCCCACTTTTAATTACTTACTGATCACAACACAGGCACACGGTCTGCATCGTAACTAGGTTGTTATTAGCGTGCGTGAAAGAGAACCAAATCTTACCCACAGGGGGCCGCACATCGGAAAATGCGCCAATGAATCAGTTTTTTGTTGTTTTTTTTAGGTTCCGTTGTATTTTTGAAAAATCTTTTTGAGCGCTGGACGGGAAAACACTCGCACGGGTCATTTTGGAAGGCGAGGTCAAACAACCTATTTTATCATGTAGGCATGAGGACTTCAATGCTTCAGGTCTCCTGTAGGTGGAACATGCGTGCGTTTCAACCGGCCGTTTGTGTTGTAAGAAGTGGCTTAGTGATGTTTTCCCGTCTCCATTTTTTTTTGACTCAGACTCTGCTTCAGCTCAATATCGTATGTTGATATATACGTGGCCCGATGCATAGCTGGCTACATGTATAGCTGCTATATGCATAGTTTAGTTGAACTTGATTAGAACTCCATAAGTTATTTTGTTAAATCCCAGTTACTGGACAATTTCAGCTGCTATGGACACTGGAGATACAGCACATCCCAGCATGCACGGACATTTCTCTGCTACTCTGGCAGCCCTTCCTTCCTTCCTTCCGTCCTTCACCCCCAAGCTGGTAGTTAACTGCCTTGCTCAAGGGCAAACTGGCTGCAGTTGCTGGGGGAAGGCAGTCCTTATTCAGGTCTCCAAAACAGGTTTTCCCAGAGGCTTATGAAAGTGCGACCCAGCTTTAACTCTGTTCCAACGCTCCTGAATTACAGTGTGTGCCAAAAGAGATGGCATATTGATTCCCACCGCTTCCCTTTGAATCTACCTGCCTGCCTTTGGATCGAATCCTTCCAGAGATTTCTCGCCACCCTGTGTCCCTTTCTCAGGCACTCAAAAAGCTGTATAAAATAAAATATTAGCGATGGTGTTGTCATAAGCCAGGAGAGGATGTGGGACTGGCTCCTGGTGGGTTGGCTATGAAACGGTAGAAAGATCTTACCACGGGCTGATTAAGAGGTGTTAATGCATTCAAATTAATGCCAGCTCCCGAAATGTTCTTTTGTGTGTGTGTGTCTGCCTGCTGACACATAGTCTCGCAGAGACACATGGCGAGAGGAATCAGAGGCGGAGGTGGAGAAGGAAAGAGGGAGAGAGAGACAGAGAGAGAGAGAGAAAGAAAAAATTGATCAGCAAATGAGCTGAATCACACGTCGGAACAGCTTTCAAGGCCGCAGCACATCAAGACTTGCTGGGAACGGAAGATACGGTTACATGAGAATGTCACAAGGCCGGCTGCAGCACAACACTCTGCTCTGTGTTTCTGACACCTTCAACATGCCTGCCTCCCTGCCCGATTTCATTAGATTTGTCTCGTCTTGGTTGTTGCTGGATGCAAAGTGTTTGTGGTTTTTCTTATCCACGGACACTTTTGCATTAATTAAAAAAATATATATATTTATTCACGAGCACGCACATTAAGAAGCATTTCTGTAAATGTTGCTTGTTAGCTCAGCTAGCTAAATTTCAACTGCAGTCCTAGAATTATGAGAAATACTTCCTCATCCACGGCTTCTGTCCAGTTACAACACCAGCAGAGCAGCTCTCCGACTCAACTCCTACATGCTCCGTCTCGTGTTTTACAATTAAGACAGTTTAGTGCCTTTAATCAGCACCCTGTTGTGTGGAAACTGCAGATTTGCACACATTCAGAGAAATACATTTGTGTCCTAGCCGTAGAAACCCGGCGCCCTACAGACCGCCTCTCAGCTCAAGGGGTAATCGGACAGGAAAGCATCGGAGAACTGTTCAGCAACAAGGGCGGAGAGACACTGCATGTGTTGTGCTGCCCTCCTTTCCCATCACCCTTCCCTAATTCCACTATTCATTTTGAAGAAACACTAGGTTTGCACAGCCTGCCATGTGGATTCCCTGCTCTGTGCACAATGACACAATGAAAAAGAATAAAGAAAGGGCTAACATCCTCAAATAGTGGTTTGCATCATCCACCTTTACGGGCCTTAAGATGGTCGTCACTGAGAGGTTAACGGCGGTTATGGACGTAGATACCTACAGCACAGGGTTTCATTTATAGTACTGGTACCACAGCACTAGATAGATTTACTGTGTGTGATCGGGCTGTAATCAGCTTTAATTATATCCCCCCCCCACAGTAACGGCACAAAGCCTTGTCTCATTACTGAATAAAATGCTGATGCGTTATCACCATGGTCACCTTCAGTCCGTCACTGTGATAGAGGTGATGGGGGTGAGCAGGAAGTTTGCAGTGGAGACGACTTTGACAGATGCGTCTAATTGAATGGTAATAAAAAAAAAAAAGACTCTTCAGCTTCCTTAGCGTCGTCTTCACTCAACAATATCCATCAGTACCTGAAGACACAAGCAGCCACAGTTGACCAATCAGTTCTGACAGTCCCCACGCGGTATCTCCATACCCGTAATAGTCCCCACATTTTTTGGCGTCTTCATGCGTATGGGTCCAAAGCTAAAACTATAAACTATAAATCCAGCTTTAAAATTCCCCACATGCCAAGTTGATGTCTTCAAAGCGCAGAAAAGCAGCAATCTCCTCATGTTTGGGGAGCTGGAATCAGTGAATGGTCATTTTTGCTTCATAACCAACCTAAAAGATGAATCAATTACCAAAATTGTCAATTTTCTGACAATCACCTAATTGTTTCAGCAGGGCTGTACAGTACAGCTGAGGCCACATAATTCAATACACCTAGGCTGAAGACATTCAAACTCCGTTTTTCACAACTTTGCACGTTTCATGTTACCATTCATTTCTTGTGTAAAGTCAACTAAGAGTTCATTTAATATTCCAGATTTTATTTTCTCAAACTTCTGATGAGTAGACAGTCTGTGCACAGCTTTTACTGTTTGATGCATATTTTGGTCTTGAACCCCCTTTAGATCAGATCGACACTCAAACTGTCCATTTCATTCCACGCTGGACTACAGCTGTGGTCACAAGCAACCCATTTTTTTGACATATGCTTTTTAATAGCTTGTTTTTGGTACTCCGCTCAGTTCACAACACGTCACACTCCCTCCCCTTTGGCAGAATCATAGCCGAAATAGAAGCCTGTGGTGCGAAAACAGACGGTCTGGGCTGATGGCACATTCCTGGCCGTCACACTGGTTCTGACCCATTTGCAAATTCCGTCCCTGCTGTGGGCAATATTACCAAGCCATACCGCTACAAAACATTCCCCGTGTATTATAGCCTTTTAAAGGTCTGAATGAAGCTCATCATGTCTCCTCTGATGTCCAAGCTTAGTCCTTTTAGGCGCGAGAGTTGCAGCAGATTGAATTCAACGCAAAAGTGTAAATGATGAAGTCTGCATACTGAAAATGTTGCCCGACTGTGTTTTCGCTGCCCTGCATTTTGAACTCTTTGCATCTTGTAATAAAATGTATATGTGGAGAGGGAAAGTAAAAAAAACCACCCACATTTTTTTAAGTCATGTTCTTTTAGGTACAATTCAGAAATTATAATATAAACTTTATTTATATATATAGCAAACTTCAAAGTGCCTTACAATTAAAATAAGACCCTGCACAAAAGTACAGTGAATAAAATATAATACAAGATAAACAGTATTGGAACTGGAAAAATAAAACTTCAATAACATTTTTAATTTGTATTTTTGTATTTATTTATGTGCTGATGCCCGTATTTTCAGAACGCATACATTATTTAAATTTGACTACATACAGACAGAATTGTATTCCTGGCAGGGTAGAGGATTTTGAAGGACGTGGTCACAGAAGATTTTAGCTGCAAAACCGGACAGAAAATCGGGGCAACGTGCGTCGCTGCGACTCGTAAAGCTAACTGGGACAGCGCAGCTGCACTCAACACTGAAAATAATTCCCTCGCTCTACATTATGGTGCACTGGGTTTAGCGTGAAAGCAGGGTTAGGTTTAGCAGCACCTGCACAGCGACAATCACTGCGCGCTGAAAGGGGCTTTTGGACTTTTGTCTCTGATGGTGTATTTATACATTTTCCCTTATTTCAGCACGGCTTGCTGAGGAACTGTACGTTTGGATGGTGTGTGCGCTCCCGAGCGCTGGCTACAACAATGATTAGAGATAACAGGCAACATATTTCTGCTTCGTCCATGTAGCTTGGGGCATGCCATCAAAGAACCAACTTGTCACTAGCCCTTCCAACAACCCTTTGAAAATGAAGCTGAATATGAGAAGCCTCCCCTGCAGTGTTACCAATGTACTGCATCATCAGTTTCTGCTCTCTTTGCAGGCTCGAGCTGTAACCAGAAACTGGCGGGGGAATAAATAAATAAAAAAAGGCATTAGACGGGCTGCCAAACGAGGCTGTGGCGTGTTCAGGCTTTTCAAGGCAGGCCTGCAGTGTGATTATAATCATATCTGGCCATCGCAGTGGGCAGGTGATGAGACAGATGTGTCCAGAAAGAAGTGTGAAGCATGAAAAGCTAAAGACCCATATGCCCTTGGCAATTTGGGGACTGTTTTCATGATGTGTTTGCAGTGGCATATTTCAGATGCACAGCAAGGATGCGTGGAAATGGATAAATCATTGAGGCCACCTGGGGAGAGGAAGTCGAGATGAGAAATGGTTTAATGCTGACACTCACTCGACAGTAGCCTCGCAGACCTAATTATTCCATTCATTACCGAGATTATGCCCAAAAAAAAAAAAAAAAAAGCCTCGTTAATTTTACGACACAAATCAAATGATTTTCCTTTTTAATTTGATTTT
The DNA here is from genome assembly GCA_036023855.1 of Gadopsis marmoratus. NCBI lineage: Eukaryota > Metazoa > Chordata > Actinopteri > Centrarchiformes > Percichthyidae > Gadopsis > Gadopsis marmoratus. The sequence continues at coordinate 57,577 of JAVQJF010096294.1, read as the reverse complement.
AAGGTCATGCAATATGTTTTATTTTAACAAACATAAAGTATAATTAACAGACGCTGAACAGATTTGTACTTTACTACAGATCAGGGTTTGAAATACGACGTTTGTGGAAGGCCCTTAATAATAATAATAATAATAATAATAATAATTTGGAAAGGAGACAAAGAAGAAAGATAAATTGAGCAAATGTCAAAAAAAAAAAAAAAAGAATCATAGACCACCAACGCGTGAAACAAAATAGCCTTGTACTTGGTAACTGCAGCACGAGTAGTACTCAGTGTCACCATTGTCATTGTCTGCCCTCTCCAGCTGAGTCTCACACACACACACACACACACACACACACCAGTCTGAACAGAACGCATCATCACAACAATAATTCATATAAAAACATACAGTTGAAGGTGCTGAACTGATTACCGGATTTATCTACGAGGCTAATATATGAGGGAAACATTAAACTGTATATTTTGTATTAAGACTAGTGAACAGCATCATAACTGTCCATGAACAGAGCGCAGCACATTTGAGGCAAGTATGCAACGTCTGAACAAAACTAACACCTTAACATTCAAACTGGGTCACATGCCTCACTCAGTGACATGTATTTTGTTGCCGTCAGGAAAACTATGCCGTCTCCGTACCATCAGTCGGTGTTGAGCCGAATGAAACCGTCTTATTAGTCTCACAGGTTACAGAGAGCTGAACGAAAGGTTGGAGAGCTTTTTATTATGACAACTATATGACAACTCATATTAAAGCGTATCCAAAACACCAAATAGGAGCCATTGAGCTTCACACAAAAACAGCACTCTGGTGAATGCACATCACTAACCTGTAATCAAATACAATAATCTCTGAGCGTCAGCGTAGACGAATGAGTGCAAATGGCACAATGACATTCAGCCTTCGCCTCACCTTGATTTGCAGATGACGACTAAATTTAATGCTTTCGTTGCGACGTGCAGAAATTGTGTAGATTGCTGCCTCACGCTGGCAAACTACGGGGTGGCTTTTATTGTGGAGCAGTCACAGGGAAAAGCTATGCATTTGGTCCGTGAGTGTTTTGCCGCTAACCGTGATTGTCCATCCAAAATGCATCTGCAAGGACAGTCCAACTTCTCAGCAGGGTAACTAACTTTACCGTGACCTGCTATTGTGTGGAAAAGTGTGCGCAGCGTGACATCAGCGTACGGTTGCAACGGCAGACTGGCTTCATTTTAAAACGTGAGTATTTCTCAGAGGAATGACTGCCAGGGTCTGCCCTAGACTTTTAGGGGCCCTAAAGAGGATTTGTAACATCTTGCCACTTCACATGGCACTGAACCAACTTCTTTGTTTTTACCCTCAAAATCCCGGAGTGCTCGTTTCATGGGTGACAGTAACTTGGTCTACCTACACCGTCGATTTCATCCATCTCTGAGATTATTATTTTGTCACCGCTTGTTGGCAAAAATGGCACAAACTTTTATCCCGTTTTTTGTCTCGTGACCTACGCAACTTACATTTCTTAAGGCCGACTCTGGTGACTGCTGTGTGGTAATAAACCACACTTGCTGTTGCCACTGACATCTTAAAGATTACAGCTTGAACGTTACATGAAGTCATGACAAACTTTCTGCGCTGCCTCCAGCATGCTTTGCTGAACATGAAAACACAAAGCCGGGGAAAACATGACAAACAAACCTTTATTCATTAGAATGATAAACTTAGTCTAGTGCAACTTTTTCTAGTTTGCCACTTTTCTTTTCACCTCCCATTGTCTTCTCCAGGACTAACCGACACTAAACAAGCAGCCACTCGACTGGTGCGAGGGTAAAGAAGAAGATATCCACCATCACTTGCAGTCATTTGAAGAGTCCGGCCAACCCAAGGCCATAGATACAGTAGATAGCTTAAATTGTCAGATTATATATAAACACAAAAGTGCATCAAACCACACAGCAGCCACCGTGTCAGAACATCTTTACTTTTTAGCGTCGACACCTCCAACAAACACTCGAGGAGCTGTCAACCCTAAATGTGCTGCCAGCGGATCAGACGTCATTTCTGGGAATAAAGCTTTCCTCTTCTGCTCTTGACATCAATAATTACCAACTAGCAAGATTACACAAACTCACAAACTAGGAAAGCAAGAATCGCAGCTGGCTCTGCATCGACTTGTTTGTGTATGCAAGGCTACGTTTTTATTAGGTAACCATATGCTAAAGAGTGCTGTATGTCCCCAGAGGGGACAAGAGTGCTGAACTCCTGAAGAGGCAATATAAAAATCAGATGTTTGCTCCGCTGTGCCAAAGAAGACACTGCAGCAAAAAACTAATCAGAGGTGAGTTCAGGCAGTACGCAGCAGAAGAGTCCTTTCTAAGTAAGCAATGTTTAACATTGTTGTTTGCTGAATCAGCAAGAAATTAAGCGTAACGAAAGGTAAAGACTGTGAGAAATATCTATTAGCTTCAAATTTAAAATAGCGCTTGTTCAAGCAGTGTTTATTTTACACATTGTTAGTCTGGCTGACGCCTATTGCTGTTTATTTCAAGACGCATAATAGAATAGCGCATAAACTGCACAGTAAAACTAAGCAAACAGCAAATTGCAAAAGCATGTATAACATGGACAATGTACTTAGTTACTTTCCACCAACGGTAATAAAAACACACCTTAACTTGGGGGTTAATGGCTGTAGTCTCACGGTCTGGTCTGACCAGTAGCGTCTGCTGGTCCTGACAATACGTTTAAGCGTTTAACATCATCCCGTAATTGTCGTTTGTGGCCACAGTGTTCAGAGTTCCAAGTTAGAGAATCCAACTTTAAAAAAGGCAATAAAGTCGTAAATACACCAGTTTACATCACGTTTTAACACCTTACTTTATGTTATGTATGTAAGGGGTGCTTCTATATATTGCCTGGCTTCCATTCTGTCCAAGACTCGACAACGAACAGAAGACAACAGACCGACAGAGATCACACAGGCATAAGTTAAATTTAAACGTAATCAAAGCCAACAGAAAGCCTACTGCCTTTAATTTCCCTTCAAATTCAATTTTAGAATTCATTTATTCAACAAAGGCATCCCCCCCCCAAATCAACTGCTTAATACGAGGGTGACAAATTAAAATTTATGCAATACAAATGCAATCTCTGCTGGCACTAATCTCTTTCCCTGTTATTTATCCAGGGAAAGTCGATTGTGCATGCATGCTCTGTTCCAGCAGCTCCTTGCTTCACAAACACACAGCTACACTCACAGTGGGGAGCTCCCCACTACGACCACAGCATCATACTGGGCAAATGCGTTGGAGCAGTGTGGGGTAAAGGGCAGGCCGACGCTAGCTGCTGCTCATTAGCTTTCCTCCCATATGTTTAAGTTCCCTGCCGATGAAAGGGTTTCTAACCATCGACTCTGGTCAGAATCCTGCTTTTCTGTCTTCTATCTCACAGTCATCCACAATTGTTTTTATTCTCACATGAGTTCCTACTCTAGCAATAAACACCTCAATATCAATAACTCCTAAATAATGAAACCTGATTGAATAATCAACCTAATCAGTCGAAATACTAAATTTTGTACGCATGAAAAACAAACAGCGCTGCCGCCACACTCTGCAAAAGCATGCGAGTGTACAATTATGTATCTGAAGTTGTTTCTAACAAGTTTCAGGGATTAGCGCAGCCGAGTGCATTCTGAAGCGCCAGATGAAAATTGCTCACAAAATTGTCTTAAACATTCATAATGTTTCAAGGGCCTATAAAGCCATTGGGGAAATATATTTCCAATGAAAATGTGCCCTGAGATGTATTTTGAATCACTGATTTGAAGGAAAAAAACTTATTATAAGAAGAATATGAAGTGAGCTTAATTAGTTTAACATCTCCACGATATTCAGGACAAAATGAGGCACTCTTAGTGATAGCAAAGCAAGCAAAGAATGCAGAAATGTAACGAATGTAATCACTATAAAAAGGTTCAAACAGATGGAATGAAGACGCTGCCGTAGATGAAGCGCAGGATATTTAGAGGCGTTCGCAGGTATTAGGTGAACAGCGTCAGACTCTGGTTTTTTTTTTTACACATCTCATTTAGGACACTGCAGCAGGACAATGACCCTGAACATACAGACAAGCAGTCTTGGTGTTATTTCGGGCAAACATGTTCTTGACTGACCCGTCGTTATGGGCAAGAAAATGCAGAAGATGCAGCTTTAAGTTCTCTGACGAGCTTCATTGATGTTTATGTTGTCGAGTCTGAGTTGTTGTTTCCTCGCTGGCTATAAATAGCCTCATTTTAATGTCAGTCCTGTACTGAAATAGAAGCATTGCAATCAAATATCTGACGTGAATATGAAAAGCAGAAATTGGTTAGCAAGAAAAGCTATTGATGAACATTTTCGTCAGTGGTTGCCTGAATTTCACCCGACAATTTCATCAAAATCAAACAGAAATATTCAGCCAGATGCCCTCCAGGTTTCCTCTGGTCTGGTTCTTGGCAAAAACAGTTACCTGGCCACAATTCAACTTCACTTCAAGAAGTTGAGAGTGAAGGCAAACCCCCGAAACAAGAAAAAAAGTGAAGATGGCTACAGCTCAGGCCTGTCAGAGCATCGGCAGCAAAACACACCAAGTGTCTGCTGAGGTCGGGGTTACTGGCTGCAATCACATTTTAAACATGAGGACTTCATGTTTATGTTAATCAATTTGTTTTCTGTCTACTAAAAATTGGTAAACTCCTAAAAAAAAGGGTTCAACGCCCTCAAATTAAAGCTGAGTGCAGGTTTAGAACCAAAAATAAGAACCAATACGTGTGTCCATGTCCAAATACTTTCTGCCTTCACTCTGGTTCCTATAGTGTGGAACGGCTGGAAAATGCCTGACCATCTCTGGATCAAAGATCACGCAGTTATCTGAAAGCAGGGCTGACAAATGACTGACATTGCAGAGGGCTGAAGGCCACTTCCCCTCCGTCTTCTTGGCTTTACACTCTTTAAAACAGATGTGCACCTTCCAGCTCGTCCATGTGTCTATATGATGAAAGCGTACACTACATCTGTGCCATCAGTTACACCAACGATGTAAAGGACAGCAGCTGTAACGAGCACGTGTTCTGTTCTAAAGCCGCAGATTTGTGCTCAAACCCTTTAAAAAAAAAAAAAAAAAAAAAAAGGTCATAATTTCACACTAAAGATGAAGATATTTTCATTCCACCTTCAGTCAGTGCGCCACCATGAGGCTTTCTCGGGGGTTGGTTAGCGACAAAATGAGATCACGTAATAAGTAGAACGGAGATCACACAGATAAACTGACTCGAGGGTATGGATCTGCGCTGGAGAGGGAAGCGTGCAGGGGGATGCGGTGCAAACAAAGTAAGCAGGCAAAGAGGGAAGAATGGGAAAGAAGATGCTAAATAATAAATATGTTGTATAGCAGTGGTGTGCAGCTTTCAGCAGCACACTAATGAGCCCATCAGGGGAGAAGAAGTGTGGATGGGAAATGGTTTAGTGCCGACGTTCATTCGACAGCAGCCTCACTCAGCTGATTATTCCATTCATTATAGAGATGAGGAAAAGAACCTTGTTATCAGTGTCGCCACACTGATCTCACCTATTTGTTTTTATAATGGACTTCTGACCGTAATCACACTGAACTGCGTTTAGTCGCGCGCTCGCAAAAGTGAAGCCGTATGATCATTTGTCACAAATTGCGCAGCGGAATTAAAACTTGCTTATTTTCATTAGGTGCGCTGCGGCGTAGGTCAATGGCATTAAGGCACGAAGGCTGCGATTTTCACACCGAGCAGCAGCCAACACGGCGTAAAAGGTGAAGCCAGCAGGACAATGCATTACGATGTAGTTCCTATAAGATGCCCGGTCCAGTATCCTTAGGAATACGTCCATCATACGTTGACAGGTGTTTCAGCAAATATGACATCCTGCCTCTGAGACTTTAACTAACCGTGAGGGACCTGATTGCACTCTTCGCCATAACTCACCCTCTCTGTTTACATCACTAAAATCTGCCAGACTGCATTTTAAATTCTAGCGGAGGTCCCCGAGTTTCCAGGGATACAAATGTGTCAGGCTCAATTCCAGGAGAATGTGCATAACATTATGGGCAAGACATGCACAATAATTCATTTTGATGTAATGCTGCAGCCATAAAAACAGTATGTTGGGTGTGAATACTTAACTCACTGTCAGCATTATATACAGTATACTGGTGCTTCAATAAGTGCTGTAACAAGCAGAATATATGAGATACTTCTTGTACACTGGAAATATTTCAGTTTTTAGAAATCCTTTAAACTTAAGGACGCGCAAGGGAAATTCAGAGGAAATCGTGAGTGTAAGAGGTTAAGAACACACGGAGAAGAATCGGAGCATCCCATCAGGCTGCTCTCACTTAATTTTGTTCTTTCCAGATAGCATGTGTCCTCTAATAGCCATAAAACTGTGCACTTTGGCATCATTTCCTGCTGTAGGTTTGTATTACATTGCCAGAGCTAGTGACCTGCACTGTTTGAATGGTATTCCTCTCACTTGTCTGACTGATCCAGACGGAATAAATCTTTGAACTTTGAATAAATCATCCAAAACATGCCTGAAGTGAATGTGGACTGCCTGGGTCAGGGATTCTTTTACCACCAATGCTAAAGCAGCGCTTGGGATGAAAGCATCAACCAAATGGCAATTTAACAGCATTTGGTCGTAGTCAGACTGAAAAACCATCCTTTTACACTTTTGGCATTTTGTAGTTCAAGTGCCACTGCAGCGTATAATGGAGTAGGACCACTTACAGAACCGTGAAGACGAAAGGCTTTTCCCGTCAGTGTCAAAGTACGTCTCAAGGCAGCGAAGTGACAGCGTAAAATATCAAGTCCGCTGTGCTAATATGACACTCCCCTCTTGTCCTCCCAATGTGCACGGGCCATTTCATTTGTAATGAAGCCCGTGCCTCCAACACCTAAATGGATTATAGACTTGTGAACCACCAAGGAGTGAAAGGTGGCAGGGTGGCCTAGCGCTCACCAAAGACATCCCTGTTATTGAGCACGTTGGGGTTAGATCCGCAGAAGGGGCGCGGTACCCAAAGTGAATACTGGAGTCAGCTAGCAAAATGTTCGTACCATTTAATAATTTCTACCATATCAATCATACGTCTATCTACTGTATCTGTGTAGGCAATCAATATTCTGTAGTTATACAGGTGGCAAGCCATCTAGTTATCCAGCTCTGCAGTTCAGGTGCATTGGTAGAATACAGTTAATTTCTCTCCGTCATCTCTGTTTGCAGAGGCATAGTGTGTCCCCCAAACCTTACCACCTCTGCCCACTCCACCTGAACCCCCTCCCGCCTTCCAGACACCCTTGAGAAGATGAGGCGGTCAGTTTCCCCGTTTCATTTGCCTCCAGTCATGCAAGGCTGCGTCAGTGTCTCTGGCCGTCTCCCTGCACTAAATCAAAGCCCGAGCCGAGCGCCGAGCCGTGACGGTGACTCCTTTTATGACATTCTATAGGATCTCAGTCATTGAGAAGAATGACATGTATGGTCGCTAAGACTTACAGATCCTGCAGGGGTCACAGGAGCTGGCCCGCCCTATGAATCACATTCACAACTGCCAGGGAGTTCCATCTCACTGAATTGTATCATTGAAAACTTCATTAAGCAGCAACATAAGAGAACTTGGTGTTTATTCTGCTCAACCTCCTCTCTAGGTTTGTTATCATGCTGTGACAGTTTCCATTTGCAGGTGTTAGATACCGTTTCTGCTTCCTCTCTTCTCTCCCTCCCTCCCTCCGCTTTTCTCTTCCTCATTGCAAACATGACAGAGTGTCACCAGCCGCTGATCTGCAATTTCGCGCAACCCCAGCAAACGGCTGATGTTAAAAAGAGCGAGTTAGCTCGATGCTTTGAACTGCATTGCAGCAAAATCATTTCAAGAAGCGCCCTAAACCACAAAACAGACAGTCATGTGGGAGAGTTTGATTTGCATGAAAGCCATTTCACATTCTTAAAATGACATCGGGAAGACTTTATTGCAAATCTGAGGCACCGCCAGGTTACTCTGTGGTCATGTTTCTCTCAATGGGAAGAGTGTGACACTTTTCATGGGTAGAAACTAAGTTGTCTGTGCAGCTCAGCAGGCAGCAGAAGAGTGATAGAAATCCTGTAATAGTAATACAAATCAACAAGTCGGTGAAAGACAATTAATTTATGGAGATGAACAAAACAGGACATTCAGCCAATGACCAGATGCTCAACAAGCTTGTTATCACAGAAACGTCTGTGGCAGCATAACTTTTCAACTTTGCTGACTTAGTGCCAAGCACCACTTTTTGGTTTTCATCTATAATCTTGGACGCAAGGGTGCACATTTGCAAAAATTACAACTTTCCACCTCTGTTGATGTCCATTATCCCGCAATACTTTAAGTTAACATTTACTCACGCTGCATAGGTAACGAGTACGGGTGAACTCTGGTTGGCATCGTGCCGTGTTCAAGGGGTCTTTACTGTAAAAGTCTTGAGACATGCTGCTGCTTGAGGCAGCAATGTTTATTACGCACAATAAAAAAGTGCTGAAAAGAAGAAATATTACACTGAAAATCTTGCTGTACTTACAACATAACCACTAGTGACTGAAATGTAAATTACAGCGGGTGGCCCTCTTCCTGATAGATTTTAAGATATCTTGTGTGCAAAAGTGGCCTTTTAGCCTGTTGGCACCACCAGAGAAAGTAAAAAAAAAGTGACTGAATTTCTACTATTTCCTGATGCTTTTTGGAATTGAACTATGAATAGTAGCCCTACTGTTAATAAAAAGACAAAGTTCATTGACTGGTGTTTGACAGGTTTTCCTGTTCAAAACTGTCCTCTCGTGGTATAAAGTTGCTCATCACAGGTCGACTCAACAAAGCTGTTCATAGCATGAATGTGGTGTCGCTTTACCGCTGGGAAGAAAAGCAAATCTATAAACTCGTGTTACATTTAAAGCGCTTTCGTTAAAACTATGTTTTGAGGATTTGATTATGTCGGCCAGTTCGAATTTGCACAAACCCCACACACACACACACACCTGTGGCGAAATGATAGGTTGTGATTTGTGTGTGTACAGTACTCACTCTCACTGTATGAGGTCATAAATATTAATTTAGCATTCATCAGCCTAATCCCAGTACAATGGATAAAATACAGAACACAAAGCTACACAACTGGCATGTTAAGTCCATTATATACTGTAAAGTACCAGGTATTGCCCACAGGAGACTAATGGCTTTTTATCAAGGATCCCTGGAGGGCTACTGCTCTCCATCTCCAACAGCACAGCTTCCATTAACACAAGGCAGGTTCAGTTCAAGAGCACATTTTCCAAAACGCACCTGCTTTAAAAGTAAAATGAGTGACATTAGTGAGACAAACAACCCACGCTTTTGCTCTGTTATTTTCACAGAGAGCCACCTTCAAGACTGGTTCTGGCTGCAATAAAAAGGCTCGCTGTTGTGGTTCTAATTGTAATTGACATAGTTGACATGGTTGCTTTTTGTGTCTTGACAATGAAGCTATTAAATGTCACACAGCAGCATAAATTAGAGATTTCTTTTAAAAAAGACTGATCTGAAAAATGTGTTGAAATGCTAAGATGCAAAATTGGAAGCGTTGAAAAGGGAAAATTATGTCCAACAGCATCCGGGCTCTAGGATTCGACGTGCCGCCTCGATAAAAGGTCATTTAATTCAACGTCCTTGTTAAAGCAGAAGTACAAACAGGCTCATCGTTAAAAGCAGCTGCTTTCAAGTGAGTCCCATTTACATTTAAAGCTATTCGTTAAGCACAGACACTGTAATCCAAATCATGTTTTAACAGAAACAGATCAGCAGTACCTGTAGCACACAATGACGGGTTTAGTGTTTACACCCTGCTGCCAAGCAAAACTCGCAACACACCGATGCTGTAGTCAGGCCACGGTGGTTCTAAGGCACCTTGAACAATAAAGTCGAGAAAAACTCATTTTGACAGCAGTGGAAAAGAAAGACCACATGTGGTTTACTGCAGTAGAAAAAGACATTGGAAGAGGGCTGACCATGTAAGCAGAGGCAAGTTTACTGTGATCTCAGCCTTTTTTTATTTCATTTACATTTAGACTTCACTTCTGACTGTAAAACATGTTTTTACATTTTTTTATTCCTTCTTTATATTGCTTCACACCAGCCATTGTAATAGCATGTAGTGGGAACTGATACTTAGAAAGAATATCTGACTGAATTTAAAGAAATACTGCAGGTTTTATGGTAACTTGCCTCTGCTCTCGGCTAATTTCATTTAGATTTTACGTCACACGTGGCTTAGCTTGCCTCCTGTCAAGGTATTGTTTTGTCTGTACGTTGCATTGACTTGTCCGTGTTTTAGCATCGTTCGCTGTAACATTTTAGTGCTGTAGTATTGCTTTTTTTCGGCCTTTTTGAGTATTGTTTGTTGTAATAATCGCCAGGTCTCTTAAATAAAGAAGAACATTTTTAAATAGAAAGATAAGTCGCACTGCAATTTGACGTCTTAATGTTATGATCGACATTCAAACAGCAGCAACAAAAGAAGTCAGAACGCACCAGCCCCTCGCCGTCTCTTCACAAGCACCATTTTCCCGAGCCACCATTACCGAGGGGGACCTTTATTTTGCTCTCAGCGGTGTGAGCCGGCCCCAGCAGTGTCCAATCTATCCTCCACTTTACCTCCTGCCTCTGTCAGCACCTCTCTGCCTTTATTGTGCAGGCTGCGGTCTCGCAATTAGGCCCCAATTTAAAAAATAGAGGTGGCGGATGATGATGAAAGTTTCTCCTTTGGAACCGACCATTAAAAGCCTCCTGCCGTGTGGGATGTGCCAAGTCACATGCGTCATGAGTGTGATCATTACTTTAATTTAAAAAAATAAATAAAAAATACCCAAATAACTTCAATGTTCACCAGCAAGGAGTGATGTCACAAATACATAGTTCATATCTCATCTTGAAACGAAACTCTTGATTTATTTGACTGTCAACCTTTCTGTCAGAACTGCATGAATCAGCGTTATCTCTGTAAATGTCAGCATTAACCAGCGTCAGCCTAAGTCATATTCTTCCTGTATAGCAAATGTGAAGAAGTTCCCTCTTCTTAATACTTCCTCGCATTAAAGATGAAACATCAAGCCACAAAGTCAGTCAAAATCATTTAAGACCGGAAAAGACAAATTATTCATTTTTTGAAAGTGTTTTGACAGCCAAGGTCATCAGTTACCTCCTATCTCGGAAAGAACACTGTAATTTCTCCCCATTTTCTACTATCAGTCATTTTGTGACAAAGAAATGTCATAATTTGCAAACGGTGGCTAACATCTTAAAATGAAGGCGGCTGAGAGTAGGCGAAACATCGCAGCTTCTTTCCCTTCACAGACGGACCAACTAAAGTAGAAGGGTGGGCATGATATCATCCTATGTCCACCTCTTTCTCGCCACTGAATCACAGGAAACTATTGGGTTTTTAGATGAATTTAGGGGGCAATCTTTTCTCTAATGTGTGCATCTGCAATCAAACCAAGTGGAAAGGTGTCCCCAAAAGGATGCCATCCGAGTGTGTAATTTTCTTTTCTCACTAATTAGCAAAGCATCAGAATTACAGCTAATTGAATGAACCTCTGTGCTGCCAAAGTTTTGACAACTGCTTTGAATACATTACAGCTACGTGTTGCAGCTGCATCTAACAGCCTTTCATAAACAGCAAACACACATTTCCTGTGTAAATTATCTTGTCATTTTACGCGTCTCTCGGAAAAAGACACTTCAGACACCTCACGTGTAGTGAAAACTCTGAAAAGGGTTCTATCTAAAGCATTTCTTCATCACTGCCCAGAGAAAAACCATGGATGTCTACAAGACAAGCCCTTCATAAAGAGAAAACTACCTTCACTGCAAGTATTCATTGCATTCCTTGAAAAGTGGAAGTCTTATGGACATCAGGGTTACATAAAATCAATGATGTGATTCAAACATGTAGCTAGAGCATGCTTCATTGAAATGTAAAAATTAAAGTCAAATGTATCCTTGAACCTCTCTTAATACATAATAAGACAGAGAGTCTACAGCCATGCTAGCCGCTCTGCTAGTGTTACTGTCTGATCAGAATGCCAACATGATAATGTTTAGCAGGTAATGTCTACATCAATAATTTATCTGTAGCAGTTTACATGGCAAAAAACAAAAAATAAAAACCCAACGGTCCATATGTAGAGCTTAGGGTTCATGCTGTGGGAAACCTGCCAGATTTCACGGCAATCAATCTGATAGCCAACCAGAAACGTCCAGAAGAAAAGTCTGGACGTTCCTCTGTGAACCTTCAATATATGCAGGACATTTCATGACCACCTATTCAATCGTTGAGATATTTCAGTCTGGGCCAAAGTGGCGGGCTGGACAACATTGCCGTCTCTAAAGCCACGTCACAAGCGCAGATAAAAATTGCCCTCCTTTGGAAAAACATGGATTTCACTCGACAGTGGCCTAGCACTCTTGCTGTGAAAACATCCACTGCCGATTGCTGTACTTGCATCAGCAGTTGAATTATGAGAGTAGCGTATACTGCAATGAATAACCATAGTATCATGTCTCTAAAGAACTTAAATAGCTATTGACAAAAACCATGGTTAGCTCACTGTGCTCAGCCAACAATTACCAAACAAATTAGATTCTGTGATTCTGAGGAGCACAGATGTTTGTCGTTTATTAAAAGCACAGATAACTCTGATCGGGAAAATGTTGCAGAAATTGAGGGAAAGCCTCATTATCGGGTTGGTTTATTTGTTTTCAGCTTGCTCCCATTACGTGAAACAGCATTTTAGATGAGCCAAGGACTCTGCCGTGGTTCCGCGGTCAGCGGAACAGTGTCCTTGGTATTGTCATGGGAAGCGGCGTATTTGGCCTTCATGCTCTATGAAACCACCACCCCACCTGCATGAAACTCGTCTCTCCGAACTCACTAATGAGGCTGAGCCAGGAGTCAATCAGCTGTAAGGGCTAAAATGTGCTTCTCAGAGGCAGCAGGCAAACCTCTGCAGCCTGCCAATTCAACGTTCTCACGTCTCGTGCACCCATTAGCTTCTATATACACTTTGTTCAAGCTAAGGCAACCATAGGTGCCCGTCAGGTTCTGCTGCGTTCCACAGGAAAGAGCACTCGGGTGATCCACAGCAGGTGGCTCTCGCACACTGAAAAACACTCCTTGACATTTTAAGGGGAGAAAAATCCCCTCACTTTATTGGAAGCAAAACCACACAGCAATTAAATGACAACGTGTGACTCACAATTAGCATCGATATTTTGAACTCATCACTATGCCAACCCCTCGACTCGCAGCATTCTCATGTATTATTCTTTTCCAACACGTGACTAAGTTTCCTGCCTGAACCCACTGGCTTCATGGAAACTATAATATGCCAGCGATACTCCCACTTCAATGGTTCACTATTCTACCTATAAACTGAGCTCCATTAAGTCCAATAACTTTATGATCCATCATCACCCTCTTTCTATTTCTGGTCTCTGTAGCCAAATATCTCTGAGCATCATTCCAATAAAACAGGTGAATCAGCAAGCAGAACAGCAGTTAATGTTGGCGTTCAGTGTATGGAGGGGTCACAGAGGACTCGGAAATGTCGGGTGTTGATAGCAGTGTGGGAGAGAGAAAGGTGACAGAGTTGCCGGCGCTTCATATCAGAGGAATAATTCATGTAGAGAGGGGAAAAAAAAATAACAATCTGTGACATCTGCCTCTGGTAGTGATTATTGGAGATATTTTCGCCGGTGCCACTTCCGGAGCAGAGTGGCGTCTCGCTCAAAAGCCATTGTGGAGACATGAGAATAACAGCTTTTTGATTGATATTCTGGGTGTGGTGGTGCTTACGGCCGAAATTGCAAGTCTAAACAAAAATGTGGTCTATTGAAATTCTGATTCAGGCTTGCCCTAGTTTCCCCTGATATACATTTATATTGTTTGGGGCGGGGCTTGGGAATGGGGACTTGTTTATAAGATAATATCGTAAGAGATATCATCTTATATACGTGTGCGCGAGACAAAAGCCTCTCCCTGTTCTTTGGTGCCATGATGTCTGTGATATGCTAAGAGAGACAGGCAATGTAGATAATTCTGCCCTGTAATCAGCCTTTTGATGGCACTGCTGACAGCGGCGTGACTTTTGAAGAAGTTCCACCACATGGACGAAGATAAACCGATACATTTTTCTGCAGAAACCTGCAGCGGGAAAATCTGTGTGATCATGCAGAGAAAATGACACTGTAGGTAATTCTCTGTGCTGGATTCATTTTGCGGGGGGAAATTGTGGCGTTATCATGAAGGAAATGGAGGTCGGCGCAACGCTGTGCTCTACTTTAACTGCATATCTGTTCGCATTTAATTTTAGTGGCGTGATTTCACAAAAGATGCCAAAATTAATTGAAGAGCTCAGCGGGAGGCTGCGCATAACAGGCTTGTGAGTTCATGTCTGGAGATTGAATGTGACTCATGATGAAATGCTGAGAAAATATTACTTCATTTGCTTTTTTTTTTTGGAGTTAAAAAAAGCCATCGTTGTACATGAAACGCTGATTACGGAGTCATCATATTAGCATCACTAGATAGGTAAAACTGGGAGACAATGCTGTGTCCCGAGATTCTCCTCAGGCTTTTATTTTAAACCAGTCACACAATTGGCATCATATGCTTGTTGAACCATCCCGGTTCAACCTGGTTTGGACATTCAGTAAAAGCCAATCAGCAGCACTGATCTCTCCTGAAGGCAGCAATGTACTAGAAATGAAATTGAGCTTGCACAAAATTAAACTGCTGTTGAACTGGTTTCAAACACAGCGCTGTGAGCAAATATCTGTATACTCACTGCGACTTGACGTCTGTTCATTTAGTGAGGCTCCACGACTCCTTGCCAGATGGGGCTGCTCGCAAACTGCAACGAGGAGAAGGAAGGAGAGAGAGAGGTTGGAGCCAGGGAGGTAGCAGCGAGATTAGACGGTGTCATGGCGATACAGAATTAAATCTATAAAATGAAAAGTTGAGTTTTAGTTTAGATGAGCACAGGTAGAAAAAAAATCAAATAAACCAGCAACACGTGAACAAAGTACTGCCAGTGATACTGTGTGAAACAACCCACTTTGTAGCTCCTTCTTTTGGTCTACTGGCCCAACAAAACCGGTCGTGGCAGAGAGGCCCAAAGGTCACAAGTCAAATGGCTGCGTTTATGTAGCGCTTTTATCCAAAGCACGTTACCTTTTGCCTCTCACTCACTCATCCATACACACTCACACCGAGGCGAGGCTCAGGAGGTAGGGCGGGCCGTCCGTTAATCCCGAGGTTGGCGGTTCGATGTCCACGTGTCCTTGGGAAAGCGACTAAGCCTTAAGCTGCTCCCTTGCATGGCAGCGTCGCCTCGATCTGTGTGTGAATGAGAATTCACTCTCTGCAAAACAAGCTTTTCAACTGCTTTACAGATAAGTGAGGTCCATTTACCGACGGCAGCCACGCGAGCCTGATCGTTGGGCATTTGGGGTCAAGTGTCCTGCGGTACTTCATGTGTGGGAATCGAGCTGCCAACCCTGCGATCAGTTTGACTTTCAACCACAACAAACACGCAACTTTCACTCATACTGTCCTTGCCATTTACTTTACTATTCCAGCCATCGTGTTCTTTAACTCCATACCCAAATACAGCATGAAAAGATAATATCACATATACAATGTGGACAGAGACACGGCTCACTGCACTTGCTGTTTGGACAGGTCACTGTATCTTTACGCAAAGTACATATACTGATGTATACATTGTGATATTATTAACTGATATGAGCAGAATACAGTACAACTGGTACAGTAGTAATACATAAACCAATGTGCTAGAATTTTTGTAGAAGACACGCAACTATAAATATTAAGCACAAATCTTTTGAGACTTTAAATATGGCCTTCTATTAAAAAATAAAAGATTAAGGCTCCAAATAAAAATTCCCTGTGATGTTTTTGCCTCATTGCTAATTCACACTCAGCCTGGCTCACTATTAAAGGCATGTTCCTGGTGGAAAGCATGCATCTCACTGCATGCGTTGTTTCTAATCACTGATGTGTGCAATTTATGCATCTGGCCCCCGATGGAGTAATGACTGAGTAAATGGTATCTATAAACAACCTTATCAAACCCCCACCGATACACTACGAGCATATGTGCGCATTTCATTTTATGTGCAGCATTTTGGCAGAAAGTGAAAATGAAACGATATTAAATTTGATTCACCTGGTCAAACTGCTCGACCAGGTGACTGAAGTCAGAGGAGTCGAACCCTGACCTGCTTGGGGACACTTGCAGCAGTTTTTGCATTCAGACAGGTGCAACAGATGAATTCTTAAAGAATGCTTTTCCACTTGATGTAAGAGCTAAGTGCAGCAGATACGGAGCTTAAGGATCACCTTTGTTGAATTCTGACCTTTCGGGGGAAAATTCTCCAACGTCTAGCCGATCTGAGAGAAGAGGTGCGACTGAAAGGGTCTTCAGGCGATATTGATCTTTGTATAATTGCATTATGAGAAGCAGCAGGGTGGGAGGGATTCTGCGTGGCTGCAACAGGGACAGCAGTCAACAGCATTTGAAAGCAGAGTTATTGCAGCTTGTGCTTGCAACGCCGCAACCCCTTTCTGCCTCAAAACTCAACTCGCTGTTTGCTAGACCTCTCCACCCAACAGCCGTTTTCCAATAGTAGCTTAGTTTTCGCCTGAATCTCCAGCTCCACTTATCTTTACAGAGCTCCAGCTCATTGTTTAGCTGTCCCGCCCATAACTTAATGATTTATTTGTAGAAAGATGAGCTTACATGCACGTAATGCAGATGGACATGCAGGCAGGAAGACAAAAGCATGAGGAACATCCACAGGGGCAAAAGAGGACCCTAAACACAGGGCGAGCAGAACAACAGTAATCAGGGGCACAAACAGAAGGAATCCACAAAGGAAAGGAACCGGTATATATAGGCAAGGGACTAACGAGGGAATCAGCGGCAGGTGAGCATTGGGGAACAGGTGTGGCTAATCAGTGACACACAAGGGCAGGCACTGAACGGACAGGAAGCATTTCAAAATAAAACAACAGGAAACACAGACAAAACCCATGGGATGCAACGCTGAATAAATCCACTGGCGACACTCGTCATTTCAGCAAACTCGATGCTCATTTGAGAGAAATCAGAAGCTGCTTTTCAAGTACCCATTGTTTCAAAAACGCCGGCGAATTTTGAGTGCCAAATCTGCCACTGTTCTCATTAAAAACTGCATGTGTGCCAGTGCGAGAGCGGAAAGCTCGACACGCGTAGCTTTAATTAAAAGGGGGCAGGGAAAGATGTTGTGTCAGATATGTTTGGCACCGAAGGTCATCCTGAGGCATGCCTGGACGCTCCGGCTTGACCCAATGATGCAGGGAGATTCAATTGAAATGCCACAAGGTCAAGGTCTTTGTGAGCTGCCTCGCGTTGCCCGTCGCTCCCCATTCCTCATCATGTTCAACCGTTGTTCAATCCATCACAAAGAAATCAGAGAGGTTTTCCATTGGCACCTGCTGCTGGAACTATAGTTTAGAATACCCAATAGATTTTATAGCAGGTCCCTGGGCCAAAAAAAAACCCCTCACTTAATTTACTGTGTAATAACTGCTACATGGTTGCTTTTATGACAGCAGGAACTTTGTACGTGGCTCAAAAACGCTCACCACCTCACCTTCCCTCAAACGCTTTATTCTGAAGAAATGAGACAGGACCACACTGTACAGAGCAGTGAAAACTATGTAAGGCCAAATAAATCAATCTATCGTTCCCTAACTTCGGAGCTCACATCACTACCTTGGCTCAGCGCAGATCACCCAGGGGTATAACCTAGATGTTTCAGGGACACAAGTGGAAAGGGAATTCAAACACACCGGTGGCTGAGCATTAAAAATAGCAAACTTGTTCTTAACCTCAATGAATATATGAATAATGAAACAGCCCATAAAAGGCGTGATTACCACAAGGATACCAATAGCTGAGGTTCGGATGATGAAATGAAACCAAATCCATCTATCCACGTATCCATCGAGTTGAGCAGTTCACTGCCTTCACGCTGTGTGTGACCACGTCACTGTGCTTCTGTCCAAAGGCCACTTTGAGACAGACGATTGCTGGTTGTGGCACCAACTAGCAACACTGCTACATGACCGGCGGCTGATGTATGCATTTGAAAGATGGATCTCAAGGGGCAGTAATGTCAGAGTGTGTGTGACTGCATTAAATACTGCATTAACGTTATATGGGGATGGGAGACAATCATGAGACAATATAAATTTGTCATACATTTTTCCATACCGTTTAATTTATACTATCTAAAGCTATTCAAAGGGGAACAATTTCACACATCACACAAGTGTGTTTACAGGTGTTGGGATGTGCTCCTGCATATACGGCAAACGTTGTATAAAGCCTTTTGAGGCTCCAGATGTGCACAATCTGATAAATTGCATCGGTTGGGTCTGAAGAGACAATACAAATCTGGGGGTGCAGATTTAGAAGGACATGAGCTTACAGACCTCTGTGGCCGACCCCTCATCTCCAGTTAGCGGCTACATTAGGCGCTCCTAGCATAACACACCCGAATCTCAAACCAAACTCTCCGTGGTCGTGTTGCATTGTGGGTAATGTAGGCTCCAGGTACTGAGAAGGAAGAAGAATGCCTGCTTCTGCTGTATTGATTTTTTTTTTAACCTGTCCACAGGTCCATCAGGAGTGCAAGGCTAAACTTGTTTCATGCTTTTTGCATAATGAGATGAAGCACTTTTGTTTGTATGTATTTAATTCACTGTAAGCCCCAAATAGACAGCGTGTTATCTCAAACCCTAAATTTGTTCATCTGGTAAATACAATTTATGCTCCACGCTAGATTATTCTTCATTCAGTGGGTAAAGTACACTCAATATTAGTCATACAAATAATCTACTGCTGTCCGATGGCATCGATGCCTGTAAGGTGTAACCATGGATTTCTTTCCAACTGTTTGTGCAACGTGTAGGTACTATAAGATATGCAAGAAGATAGTTCTCCAGCTCATGTATTCTGCAAAGAAAAACCTGACCCAAAGTAAATGTTCCGGGGATTGAATTAATATGCTTTTTAAAATTTAAAATAAGAGCATTTACATACTTTTGTTGAATATTTTGAACTCAGAATTCAAAAGGTGATGATGTAAGAGTTAAACACTTGTATGCTTGTTTACTGTGCCTGCTAATGTTTTACCACACTGCTATGGTTACACAGGTTGCTTAGCAACTTTGAG
Organism: Gadopsis marmoratus; assembly: GCA_036023855.1. Lineage (NCBI taxonomy): Eukaryota > Metazoa > Chordata > Actinopteri > Centrarchiformes > Percichthyidae > Gadopsis > Gadopsis marmoratus. The sequence continues at coordinate 38,212 of JAVQJF010096294.1, read as the reverse complement.
GCAATTTAGAACAGTGATTGAACTTAAAGGATAATCCACAACAAGCCATATGGTCTGGAGTGGATTATCCCGCCTGGCAGCAATCAAAATATAGGAAGCGAAAAATATTTGGTAGAAACGTCTTTGTCAACCGTGGGAAAAAGCATTATGTCATGACTTTTAGTAGAAGCCAAAGCCGCCGCCCACAAGTATTAATTTACAATGGTGATGGGACTGTGCAAAAAAAAAATGTACCCCCTGTCTAATCAGACAACGTATTCTCCACGGCCATGGTAAAAACGGATTTAATGGACATCTCCCAGCCATCCAAGAAAAAGGAGTCACCCAGACCCTGATAGAACAGAAAATGAATTATTTAGTCAAGGGTCTGGGTTGGCAGCAGACGGCCTGTGCTGGCCAGCTGCCAGGTTTCAACGAGCGCAGAGCAGGATTTTGCAAACTTCACCGCCTTTAAAAGAAATGTGTGACCTCGACAACTCTTACACTGTTAGATCTGCGATGCGCAGTGCCTTCTGGGAGGCACCGATTTTGTGATGAAGCGTTGTAGTCAAATCTTGCGGCGTACCCAGTGTCCTCGCCTGCTTCAGTCCGACAGCCTCCAGAGATGGAACGTGAACTCGCTTCGCTCTGCTGTGGGTTGCGTGCGGAGGCGGAGGAAGCGATGGCAATAGAGAAATCTTGAAAGAGAGAATCGTTCTCACATTTCTTGCGGCTCGTTTACTGGGGCTACAGCGGGGGCCGATATTGGTCTCTCTGCTGCTTCAACAACGGATTTCTCCCTGTACAATTATTAAATATCTTGAAAATAGCACTTGAATTCTTACGGCCTGGTCACACCTGAAAAGTGGCACAATGAAATCCATCTGTGCACCTTCATGAAATGTTCTCCTCCTGTAGGTGGTGAGCTCACCACTAACATGTATGACATGTACAACATGAATATGTTAGTGCTAGTCAGTCACAAAGGCTCTCCCGGCTCTTTCCATCTTCGGCTGTACTGTGCAGTTTTCACCCGGCTGGCGTTTTTCGTGACAAATATGGACAATAAGTTAACACAATTTGTTCAACAAGCGTATCGGTACCATCGGGTTTCGTCTCACAGCTGTCCAAGAACCATGTCTCTTTTGTGGAGCAGTTTATATTTAGACAGCAAAGGTTAAATAACACACGGCTAATAAGCTACATTAGATTCCTTCATTCTGAGCTCTCTGGCAAGACAAGTAGACAAATCATGCAAATGTACTTAACCCCTGCCTACTGAGTGGAATTCATTTATTTCACCGAGACATTTTGCAGTTTTCCCGTTTTGTCTCTAAACACCACCTTATGAGGCAGAAATGCCATAAGAATTGCCTTAAAAACAGAAAGAGCAGTATTCCCTGGGACTCTCTTCGGGGGTTGAGTGAACCGTCACCCAAATGAAGAATGGCAGCGATATCCAGCCAGAGGACAGCTTCCTCACTCTCCCCGATTTTCTGAGCTCCATAAATCAGCTCAAGGTTCCTCAGTGATCCTCTGCGTGGCAGCGGAGGGGGATTTATCATTCTCAGATAAAGGCTCGGTCCTCGTCAACGTTCGCTTTCAAGCTCGGCCGGGAATTTATGCGAACTGGTGGCATTGTGTGTGCAGCCTACCTAGTTACACAACAGAGTGCAAAGGGCTGAACAAGACAATCCATTGTGTTAACGCCATTAATTTCTACCCTGAGGATGTCGTCGCGACACGTGACAAATGGTGTTTTACACACAGTCATTTGCAACAATGCAAAGGAATCTGCAGCATGAAAAGGTACAACTGGCGTCACCGCGATACGCAATTCATAAAGTTTACTTTTCCTTTCAGAAGGCAGCAGAGCCTAAATCAGTTTACCGGCAACATATGAGAAACGGTCCCACCGCATCTCTAAATGACCTTATTTCATTACGAATTAGTTCTCAAGTGACCACTCGTACCACACACAGTTTCCCCGTATGGAATTCACACCGTTGAATTTTCAGCATTTATTTTATTAAAAACAATCATAAAAATCGCTCTAAGTGGTCTCACATCCAGACGTGGACACATAAATCACTACTGCTATTGCAATTTAAAGCAGTCCAACCTTTTCTTTCAAGCTTCACCTCGTCTGCCAGTTACCCGTTATCTGCAGCAGAAATGAATCTCTAGGACTGTGTCTATGCAATTACCTAATTACAGCCGTTAGGCCGACAGAACTCACCTCTGGTGATGCTGTTACAGCACAGTCGGAGAGTGCTGTTCATTCTGAAAAACTCAGCAGAATGCAGCAATGTACACGAAGACAGTCTTTTTGTTCTTTCCACCAAGGCTCTCTTATTCTATCATTCTGAATTGAGTCACAATTGCATGAATCTAACAACGACGCAGCAAAAGGAGACAGCGAGATTTAACGGCTGATCTCTAAGTAAGGCTATAGCGTTTGGATGAACTCACGACATGAAACATAATCGGCAGGTTAACTTACTGCTCTTGTTGCAGCGTTTTTAACTGATTCGATATTCAAGTCAGGTAATATCCTATATTTTTCGGAGCCCATGAAACGGCCAAAACCTCCAGTAAAACTAGTAAGTATTGTGTGTGCATCGAAGGCCTGATGTACTGTATCTTATTCCGCGGTGCCAAAGAGCGCCGTTGTTGTCCAAAAACTATTAAATAAAACATCAATGAGCCCCACTGCTGCACTGGGTGACATGTTCCTTCGTTACAATAAACAGGGGCATTGTAGGTTTTTTGGAGTCAGTCAGAAATACTAACTAGAGCACTTAAAGTGTATTTATGTGCTGCTGAAAATAGTCCCCAACAAATACACTCTTTACTCCTGTTTGAGTAATGCTTTCTAAAAACTACAGTGCCCAGCTGTTTCAGGAAATTGCTGAGCCTTTTTCATGTGGAACTATAAACGTGTGACTCATGTTAAAGATTTATGAGGCAGGAACTGACGGGCCCGGGGCGTAGTGCTACAGACCGGGTCGGGGGAGTTGTGGACTCTTGATTTTGTTCTTTTCATGGGATAAACATACAGAATTGCAGCAGCTTCATCCTTTGAGCTAAGAATCTAAATACAACTTGTTTAAATGCCCGACACTTGTGCTCTTGTCAATTCCCCGAAGAACAGGTGATAAAATTTTAATTCTAACAGCACGAGCCAATTACTGGCATGGGAGTGACCTCAAACTTGAGAAACTTGCTTTTGATGATAAAAAGATAGAATTTTAATAAACTCAACATTCCCAAAATACATTCCAGACTTTTGGCATGCCCCCCCCCCCCCCACCCTCACTTACAGAAATATTTGATTTTCCTTTAGGTTGGTTCTTTTCCTGATAATGAAAGATCATTTGCCACAGACCATCAGCCTCGCCGTCATATCATGTGCTCTTGGATGCTTGAAAAGGAAGCCATTCCCTGCTCGTTAGCAGATATCCTGAGGCACAGCTGTCTTTATTTTTTTTTTTTTTTTTACTCGTGAAGCTTTTCGTTGTTGACCGCCGGGTGCTTCGGCCACCCCCTCCCTTTTTCCACTCTCATCTCATGCGCTCCCTTCATCCACCCCCCGATTCCCTTCGGCTGCCTCTGGGCGAACAGTGGATCTTCTTGTATTTCTCATAAACGTCTTTTTATGGCGCTGCGTGTTGAACGTTTGAAGCTGCATCCTGATGAGAGTGTGAACACACGGACGGCAGCCGCAGATTAGCGCTCCAGGTGTGATGTATTTTGCATGTGACAAAACGGATAATGTAGACCAAAGGGGGTGGGGGGGGGTGGACTCGATCTCCGTGATGTGCGATCGTTGCCGTCATCGCCGTCTCTCCTCTGGGTCGCTCCGCTGAAACGCTTCGTTTTCCAGCCTGCTCTTATTGTTCTGACAGCGGGGTCTTTGGTTTCAGCTGACTCAGGTTACTCTCTGCCTCATTGAGTCATATCTGCTGAGGCACTGGAGGGCCGTGTCTCCTGATCAAAGGGGCTTGACCATCAGCAAAACAGCAACTTTGCGCGACTCCAGCAGGCTGACATAAGGTCGGCCAGATCGATGTAAACGCGCACTGACACTGATACGGATACAGCAGGTGAGCTGTGCGCATAAAATCCCACTTGTTCATTCGATTTCAGACGACGAGGCCTTCTGAGATACGTCAAACGTCTCCGGCCCTCTGGGGTTTTGCTTTGCATTCATTCTCTTAATTAACTTTAATTTTAACCCTACGTGACAGATCAGTCAAATTTCAACCCGAGCCTGGTGTGAATCCTCAAGTGTGGAATAAATTCTGCTCGCTTGCTCAAACACAGGCCGCGTGTGAAAGATGGAAGACATGACAGCTCGCCGAAACACCTCGATCGCCCCCTGGCGGCAGGTCATACACACCCTTCATGCTAGCGGATGAGACCAAACTGATCAGTGAAAGTACGTGTTAAATAAAAAAAGTTCCCAAAGATGGTTTCTGTCATTTTATATAGTCCTCATCACGCTGATGTTTGTTCAAGTGATACATTTGGTTTTAATTTGTTATTTGAGGCCAAAAAAAAAAAAGGGGGGCGTCACGTCATGACTGACATCTGCAAGTGTGCCCTTGCGATTGGTTCCTGCGGGCGTGTGGGCGGGACCTCGATGCGGATCACTACTGCGCAGACTCCGGCTCCAAATGACGTCGCCAGTGCAAGATGGCAGCGCCCACATCCGGGATATTTTGGCTTCCATTTTTGAGCGGGAATCGGTCTTTATATGCAGTCTGTGTGCTCAACATGTACAGCGGTCCACATAAACGTTTCCAAGCATCCCTATTAGGATATCACAGGAGGCTCTTCACATGGGGATGTGCCGTATAACCCCTCGCCCACAAGGGGTAACGCAACCGATGGCGGACATTTTTATATATCTAGGTTTTGGCGTTTTGGTTGGGGAGGCCACGTCACCGTGGCCTCTGGAAACCTTTTTAAAAAACTTGTTATGAACTAAACTTGATCTGAAAACAAAAAAACAATGATAATCTCTAGTTGCATCACCGATATCACCAAGCAACAATATGCTGTAGATCGATTTCCTAAAAACAAACCTAGGTGACCTAAATTTACTTTTAAGGCCTAAAATGTACTTTTAAGGCGTGTGCAGAAAATGCCTGCACATGTTCAGTTGCCGTTGAGCGATGTGAGAGTGTGCTCTCAATAATTTACCTTGCCAGGGATTTGAACTAGCAGCCTTGAAGCAACAAGCCCACCGTTCTCACCTTCAGGTAACTTCTGCCCTCATTAAATGACCCAGTGCTATTTGTGGCTCTGTTCGTACCCACCGTCAGCCACAGTAAATACGAATATATTGGCTTGGGGATGATGAGGCCATATAAACGGGGTAGTAAGAGGGAGAGTGTGTGTGTGTGTGTGTGTGTGTGTGCATGGGGGGGTTTTGGGGAAGGAAGACCTGACTCAGCTGAATGGACCGTCAGCGACACAGACTCCTAAAAGTGGGTCAAGAACACACACCTCCACGCCGAACCACGCAGACAGCCAGAGCCTATTAATTCAAAACCGTAAAAGAGCAAAGCACCATATGACTTGCAAATTACCATAATATTTAAATTGAATTCATGTCATTATGGTGGGCCGCAGTGGTACAGCATGTTAAGCCAGTTTTGCCTTAAGCATCGACATTAGCTCAGTACGGCGTGCCCCCCAGCACATGATAATGATGATAACTAATTCCCCCCCCCGGTAGAGCCAAAAACACTCCTCCTCCGGCAATTCTAAAACAGGTAACAGACTCAGCTGTTAATCCTTTAAATGTGAGGAAGTGATGCTTATACATATTCATGCATATTAATGCACTGCTGCAACCCAACCTGACAGGGGAGCTTATTAAATTCTGATTCTTTAAAACCACCATGACATTCAGGAGTCTAAATCCTGTCCTAACCTCGTTGGCTTGTGTAAATAACGACGATGTGGGGGAATCGTAACACCGGGCACCTCGACACGAGCAGCCAAATTAAGATGAATCCTGGCATTTTCATCCGGGACAATCAGTCAAAGCACAACTGGGAGGGGTGTACTCGGATGCATGAAAATCAGCCGGCAAATACTAATAAAAGCAGCGCCGGCTCCTCTCAGCAGAGCAGCACGCAGCAAGGTGGTGATGTAACAATGGTGTTGTGATCGGAATATGAATTCATGTTAAAACTCTCAACACAACAACGGGCACAAAGAGAAATTCAAACTGCAGATCAAAGCAGTTTCAAGCGGGACTTCGGCAGATTTACAGGACCTCCTCTCTCTGTCCTGCAGCAGAGGTGACCGGGGTTCCTCGTAAGTCAAGGTTTCGTGGAAACCGCACGAGTCACGGATGCTCAAACTTAATGGAAGGCATTAAAGTGCAGTATCCTATCAGTTTGTTTCGTGTAAGCTATGCTATCAGGCGGCACACACAAAGGCCCGAGAAAGTATAATAACACGCTTTGTAATGAGGAGGCACTTCCTGAGGGCACCTCGTAAATTATGCAAATCTGCAGGCGAATAAAGTGCCAAAGCTTAATTGAGATAGTGTGAGGTCGAGAGTGACCCAGGAACATCGCGGCCTCCTTTTCACTTTCATCAGCCGGAAACCACAGCAGAGCTTCTTTATGTGTCTCTAAAGCAACGTGGTGAAGTAATGATAAGGACGCCGGAGCTAAACTTGCACTCTCGTTTTTTACTGCAAGTGTTTGGCTGTGACATTAAGTTGCTGGTGTTCGTTTATTTGTTAATTTATGGTTTTGAAGTGCGGCCAGCGGGACGAAAAAGTGCAAAGACAGCTAATGGCACGTGCTGAGGTGAGTCAAAACCAGAGCCCTATACACAAATTCATCTCTGCGTGTTGGCCGGAGGCGAGCGCTCAGAGCAAAAGTAGTGAACTCATACGGCAAGACTTCTGCTCCACAAGGTCAAAAGGCTTTGCAGAGTCTGTGGGGGGAGCCTCAGAATGCTATTGTACATTTTCAAATCTCGGTCTTCATCGGTGGCTCTGAAATCCAAACAGTCAATAAGCAACTTGAGGATCCCTCACAAATACAAAGTGCAAGCCGCCGTTCATAGATCCCTACACTTCACACAGCAACAGTGGCTGCGATGAACTCTTAAACTGGGTTGAGATAAATCGCATATATTTCCAAGAGAAATCATGTAGCTCAAAATGCTACAAAAGAAACATGAAAACTTGAGGATATAATAGTGTACTAGAAAGTTCTAATTAGAGGTCTTCACATTAGACTTCCTAGGAACCGAGGCCAGACCCCGGTGGACCAGCTTGGTCCGAAATTCAAAATGTATGACCTCTCGTTCAAATGTGAAGTAGCTAAGTGTTGTAACTGATCTACAGTAATCCAAGCCACAAGATAGAAAGCGTCAAAAGTTTGAAAGAGAAAAACGCCACACTTAGGCAAAAAGGTTCATAAAAGTAGGATAAGTCTGGTGATATTCTATAACTTCATGATGAACAAATCCCAAGAAATATTCAGAATATTCTAATATTCATTTCTGTACAGTTTGTTTTTTGTTGAAAATTTGTATCTTTATTTTATCTTATTTTAGTTAATTTTATATTCATATTTTATTGTTCCAACACACCACAGCAAATTCCTGTATTGTGAAAACGCACTGGCAATAAATCTGATTCTGAAAATGCCAAATCCAACTGGCTTTCTCTAGCCTCAAATGAGTGACAAATATACACGTCATCTGGGCACTGCAGGTTTTAAACAAAGGGGCTGCAACAGAAGTATTTAAAGACATGACCTATATCTGTACTTGTGGGTAGAACAAAGTCTTTGTTGATTTGGGTCTCGCCTTTGGACTCATGGGATTTGTTGACAATAAAAAAATATAGAATATCAGACTTAACCTTTAAAAGCAGATTTGGTGGCACGGGTGACATGAAATCACTGAGTTGTTCTTGCCGTCATCCCTGTGGACACGCTTCTTAGAGAAACCCTTTTGTAAAGGCCTCATGAACCCTGACTGAACCACCAGCAACCACTTTCGTACAAAAAGGTGCAAAATCAATGTGCCTCTTTTGTTTTTCCTGTGATGCGTCCTCAGATTAATAACAAAAAGTTGAAATAAAAACACGATGTACCTGTCACTTTGAAAATGTCAACTCAAGACGTGTCTGAAATGATGGTATCTACGAGTGAAATGTAATAATTGTCCCACTGTCTCGAGAATTATTACGGGGGGTTTAACTGTACATAATCCACGCGCTATAATTGCATTTTGCGGGGGGGGGCTTTGCTTTCATTACTCCTGTTAAAGCCACATTCGACATGCCTGTGGAACAGAAAGGGATTTGTACAACTTCACAATGGAAAGGATATTAACTGTTCTGTGAATTTGATGGCAATTACGCTGTAATGAGCCCAATTTTAGTGGGCAAATTGACAGCAGAAGCGTCTGTCCCAAGCCACTGTAATTCATGCCGACGGTTCTCATGACATTTGTAACATATTGCTGTATATAATATGACGCCTTGTTGACGCAGTGAATTAGGTCCTCACCAAGAGTCTCACAAAAACCAATTCTGTTAAGATATTCAGTTGCACGGATCCCCAGTTTTGGTTGTGGGAAATAATCAAAAATAAATAAAATTGTTTATTTATTGAGAGTCGAACAAAATCAACACAAAAAAAAGTAGTGTTGCAGTGCCCAGGAAGCAAAACTACCACCTTCAGGGCTCACTTGAAGTCAGCCTAATGGTGGTTTACATCAAAGCTAATCTACAAAACAGCCCGCCTCTGACACCTAACCAGAGCAGCGACCTCTCAGCAAAAATCCCTGCTGCCGAGTCTGAAAAGAGCTGACTTACAGTACATTTAACAGTTATTTAGCACGGCAAGTTGACTAAGAACACTGTCTAATTTACTGCATCATGGCCTGGGGGAAAAACATGCATTCACACACACACACACACACACACACACACACAGCTGGGAGCTGCGTGTTGTACTGTTCGCCACCAAGCAGTTTTGGGAGAGGGCAGGATTTCTGCGCTCGCCTTGTTGCAGACTTTGTGGGTAGACGTTTAAAGAGGGAGGACTGGAAGGTGTTTGTGTTCCGACACAACCCACTGGCCGGAATGTGAGGTTTTTTGGTGTTGTGTTTTTTTTAAAGACAGAATTCTGTAGTTGCAGTTCATAGAACAGAAGATGTTAATCAATAACCTATCATGATTGCCTAACGTGGGCTCGTCCTCCTTGGTTCTAAAAAGGAAAGCACACCTACTCTGGTAGAGGAGGATTGCAGACCGACATCAAAGACAGGAGTGATAGCAGTTCTGAAGAAGCCAAAGCCAATACATTTAAAAAATAAAAAGACTGCATTGGAAGTTATGGATGTCTGGTCTAAGGTGGCCGATATGGACAAAATCCCATATCATGGTGTGAACTTCTTTTCCATTTCATCATTTCAAATGCTGTTTCTGAGGCCAGCCGAACATAAGCAGAGACTTCAGCCCCTCGGATTACCCACTGCAGCTCTGTAGGAACATACGTCTGGGCCAAATTGCTAGCTAACCAAGTAGCTGCCTATTGGAAATACTCAAATATTCCTTAAAAAGGCATAGTAACCTTAGGTACACTTTCTGGACCAGCCCTGCAGGTCCCTGCGGTGCAACCCAGACAAGTGCAGCCAAAGCCCTGTAATGAAATAACAGCTTTTGCTTGGGAGCTGAGACAGGGCTCATCCATATACAGCATCTCCTTCCTTTGCGCTTCCTTGTGTAAAATTTAGAAAAAAAAGTGATAGCAAGAGTCTTTGAAAATTTACTCCACTTACTGTACCTGGAGAATAAAAGACAACGGTCATATATTGTAATAGAGGATGTTTGTTTTCTAATATCCTCCTGAGACCCAGCCTATTCATGCATGTCCTCTGCAGTGGACATTGGTTTTTGGTCTATATCTTTTGACTCATTTGAGCTACTCTACTGTAAAGTCCTGGTGTGCTAAATAGAGGACATGATACCTCATGTGTTTGGGTGGAATGAGGGGGACATTGTTTTCATGCAGACAAAAAAAAAGTTAAAATAGAAGACACTTTGTTCCCTCGGCTCTCTGTTTCTACAGGTACAGGCTTTGATTCCCAAATAGGACTAAGACATAAATTATGTAATTAATGGATTGTTATTACTATGTGTAGTCAAATTACTCGTTTTTTTCTGCAATTATTTTCTATTCTGATTTTTGGCCAACTTCTGTGGGGAAACAGACGTGTCGGATTGTTTCGATCTCAGCTTTCAGTCATTTGTGATTAACGCTGCGACGTGTAATCGAACACCCGCAGATGTTTAACTCGGGTACTTGCAGCATCTTCCAATACTTCCTGTGTGTCGGAGAGCAAGATTCATGAAAACCTTTTGCCGGCAAACTACAAAGCCCGACTGTTCTCAGATACATTAGACACCTCATTAGGCACAAACAGCTGTGGGTCGCCTCGGCTTCACAACGCCGCGGCGGCAAATTCACACATTTATAACCGCAAACAAGGACCCTTCAGTGAAGCTATTGTTCTAGGGAAATATTGTTATCGAGTCCGATGTGTTGGCACTTCATCACGGCGGCAACCAGGCCAGCGCTCAGCACATTCAACAGGTCGATATCAAAACTTCTTGCAGCGGCGCGTCACCCTGCATTCGACCCGCTTCAGATAGAAACAGACTTGTGAAAGAGATTAGAGGGGTATTTCACGGATTTCAGGCATCATGAGGAGCACTACTCAATCTGTGGAAACAGTTGCATGCCATCATCTGTGGCTCTGGAGGAGCTTTCTAACGTCGGGTAAAAATAACCCATTACACATTTCCATGAGGAAGCCTGCGTTACAAAGTTGAGGTGTGGGGGTTTGAAAGACGTGAACGTTTACCAGCGAGGGAGGGTTTAACAAAGAGAAGCTATTTAGTTGCGTTGAGGAACCTGTCAGATCGATGGCTTTTTAAGCTTGACCCAAGGACTAAGGACCGAAAGTATTTCTGTTTCTGCTCCGTCCAATTTGACACTGTTTTTAATCTCTCTCGAGTCGCCCAAACTGATGGAAATGGAATACCAGAGTAACTAGTTTAAAAGATAAATACAGCTTATTGTTGCACTCAGCACTTACTTTGGCGAGTACAATGCTATCCTAAACTGGTACAACTGTAAGAAGCAGTTTTCCTTTAGAAGAAGAACATGTGAAAGTAATGACAATCTGTGCGAGAAACAGAACTTGTTTGAAGACCTACATATTTCGAGAGCACTTGCCCCCCCCCCACCTCCAACATTGGCTTCTCCTTGATCTACTGTGGCTTGGATTTTACCCTCATATGCATGTTGCTTTGGACAAATGCATCTTCCAAATGAATGAACGTAAAGCTGGATTCACTGGCATTCCATCTTTAGATACACACCATCAGAGAGCAGTCATGTTTCTAAAAATGAGTGTGCTGTGAGCACTTTCACATAAAATGAAATAAACTGATGGGTTTTGAAATTTACAATTCACCCCTGGCAGCCACCTCAGGCTGTCAATTTCAGAGTTCAGCTGACATCATCTAAGGGTCCATTGACACAGACACGCAATGCTTATGAAAATGCTGTTGAACTTGAGGTATTTTAATGGAAGAATGTGACTTTGTGTTCTGATGGAGTCGAGGAGTGCAAGAAAATAGATGAACGTCCGGAGAGACGTGGCACAAATCGCCTGTCAATCTGAGTCTTCCCAGGAAGAACGACAGCATCCGTCGCATCAGCAAGTCAGAAGTCAGGCGACGGGATTATATAGAGTGAAACATCCCACATAGAGACGAGGTCTGGCTGGATGGATCAACAAAACATCTATAAACACGAGGCCTCCATTTGTTTCCTGTCTTCAGTCGTCGTTTTTTTTTTAAACTATGACCACGGCCGTTCCATAACCACAAACATGTTTAATATTGTCACCATAGCAGTTACCTAACAAAGCAGGGATTTTAATCCAAATGCCAACACATCGGACTCAAATGTTTCCCTAACCCCTTAACTTACTTTACTTATTTTATCCAAAACATAACCAAGTCAGTCTTGTGTCTAAACCTAACCAAACCTTAATAATTGAGCTGTCACATCCTAATATAGATTTCATGTTTGACAGAGATTTTTAATGGTTTTTGCACAGACAATTGATGTCATCCTGCCAATAGGGTCATAAGCTCAGAAAACACTTCTTAGAGGGCATGGATATGGTTTAGTTTGGAAATCCAATTGTGTATTCCCACACTTTTTCAGTGCAACTCTGCCTCTCTTGTGACGCTCCTAGTGTCTTCAGTCCGCCTTGCTTTTCTGTGTGAACCAAGCATTAATTGTCCTAATGTGATAAAATCCCCCATCTTGGCTCTCCGGTCTAAAATAAGCACAACGTATTCGAACCTGCCTTTACCCAGTTCTGTTACTCCATAGAATTGTAACCCCTGCTGCCTGCTTTGAATCTTTCTCCTTTGTTGTGTGTTGAGAAAGGTGAAAGCCCAGATTTAGTGTGACATAGTCTGCCAGCCTATCAAGAAGCTTGATAAGCACATCAGCGGCACTCCTTCAAGCTGTGCACTGAGCTCAGATGAAATCCTCGCTTCTTTAAAAAGCCTACTTAGGAATTTTGCAGAGGGGTCTTTTAGACTGACATTTTTATAAAGCTATAGAACAGGTCATGACACTTTCTTATCCTATAAATAACTAAATAAAGATTTACTTTCTGTGTAAACATGAGAATTCCCGGGACTGAAGTTCTGAGGTTTTCGCTTTTAAAAAGCAGCAGGGTTCTCGTCAAAAAGCCACATTGCATTTGTCACGGCAAGGCCCCCGAGCTCTGTTAGGATGCCACATCAAGACAGCAGCATTCGCAGTTGCTGGGCAAGGCAGAGCCAGTGGAAAAAAAACAAAAAAGAAAAATCAATCAGGTGTCACAAACATCAGTGGAACGCCCACGTATGCATCCAGCAGCAGTCAGCTCCATTTCCACACTGAACATTAGCTTCAGAGATTTATTTAACAGAAAAGAGGCGGTGAGATGATGCACATGTGCAGCCCAGAGAAGCATAAATGCAGTTTAATTTGGAACAGCACATATGCTTAGCGAAAAACGTCACCTGGATTATGTTTTTATGTCAACATAACAAGGAAAATTTAAAAACTGAAGTCTCAAGTGTTGCCAAAATAAGGTTAGGGAAACAGATTAACCTTAAATGGACCAAACAGCAATAAAACATAAAGTGTTAAAAAGAAATGCGTCGGATTTAAAACCAAGATTTCATGTAACTTCCTCATGTTTTCTATAAAAATAGGTGCAGTTGCAGTTTATCTGCTCTTACGTGATGCTGTTACTTCACAAGCTCCCTATAAGACCTCTAGTTAACTGCTGTTTTGTGCACCTTTGAGTCACATCCTCTCTGCTGCAAGTGGCCAGAGGTGAGTGCTGGATGCGCCTCACCAACAGCTCCCCATGTAATGTTTCTTTTCTTTTATATGTTTTGTTCAGAAAGCGACATGAAAGCATCTTTCAGGATTTGTGCCCACGCCATGCATTCAAAAGATCGTCAGTTTTTGTGTAGCTGTTAGCAGACAAACACTGCACCATCATTACCAGGCCGTGTGTGTGTGTGTGCGTGTGTGCTCGTCCTGCTTCCTCTTGATATAGATATATCGATATATATATATATATATATGCTGTGACCTAGAGTAGCTGACTGATTTGGGTTTTTGTCAGGCTGTAAATCTACATAATGATGTTTTCAACTCTTCACAAAGATCTGCTCGATTTACACATCATGCATATTTTATATTGGTACTGTTTGGGCATCTGGGTTTTCAAATAATAGGTGAAACGGCAAGTATGTGAATGCACGCAGCGCCGCAGCGATCTGAATAACTTCAGTGTCCTAAATCAAATATTTCCTCTCTCCGACAGAAAGAAACAGCACGATAAGTTTCAACAGCACAACTCAGTGGCCGCACAACAATCTATAAACATAAGCTTAAAACTGAACATTATTTTTGATCTGCTGTGACGATATGCAAAGCCCGAAACCTGGAGCAGTCAGCTATTGCAGTGATGTGAAATCTAAAAATGCAGGGTGCTACCAGATGTAATAATCATAGCTGTGAATTCTTTCAATTAGAATCAAAGATCACTACGCTGGTTTCAATGCGCACTGCAAAAGACTGATTATTGCTTTAACATGGCAGATGTTTTGCGTAGAAATGGAAACTTTGGCATGATCGTGGTCATATAGAGGGGAAGGTAAGAGGTCGGCAAAAACATTAGCAACAGGGTTAGAGCTGGAGTTCTCTCCCCTCTTGCCTACGGACATTTCCTTCTACGCACCCGTCTACTAGGAACTGAAGGGGTGAATGAGCCTTTACGGTCAAGTGCCTAAACATAACCATAAGAAATGTTAACCATAGTAAAGATGAGCGTGCATATTGTAGGGGAAAACAAATTAAATACGTTGTCATTCGTGTGTTTATTAAAAGTGTTTCCTTACGTTGTTGTTGAAAATGCAATTGTAAGAGGTCTTTCAAAACTGATTTGCCACTTTAAAATAGTAGTATATACGTAAATAGGGTTGTGTCATTTTAGCTACTGGGTGTTTATGTTCTTTTTACTGTAGCAACTAGCGAACATGACCAGATAAAACATTGACATTTTCTTTGGATGAGGTTAGGAGAAAAGGCCAAATATCGGTGTTATAATATCCTAACCTCTGACCGCCTTAATGTCAGACCCAAACCGGGCCCCCCCCCCCAAAAGCAACCACGGGCCCAACCCAATGTCAAGAACCACAACAAGATTGACACAATGAAAAAATGATCCGATGTGCAAAAACAAAAAAGGTTGTAATCCCCTGCTCTAGATGAAAGTTTGAGGGTCATTAATAATTATCTGTGACATGGAAAGAAACAGCTGAAAATACTCCCAGTCTTGGAAGAAGTAATTTGGTGTCCATTAAGAATAACCCTCAAGAGGGCAACGGAATGTTTGTGTCAAATGTCTTGTTAATTTGGCCCGTAGGCTGCCAACGTCACTGTCTCCAGGCCAGCTAAAAAGAAGGGTAACGTGGTTTGGCCCTGGTGGTGATATACCTGAAGGTGAAAGCATTAAGTTGAATTTAAAAAGTATTTCATTCTTAATGTCTGTTTCAGCCTGCTCAGAGTCTGAGATCTGGAGTCTTTACCCTGCTGGACTATCACAGGAAGGTAAAGTAAAAGTAAGTCAGCTTTTCAGTGCCTGACAGCTTGACTGATGCTATCTGATTTGTCCTGATGCAGTGAACCGCACCCACCTGGGACCAAAAGATTACAGGGATTGTTCAAAACTATTTGTTACAACCCCGTTTTCATGCTCACCGTGTAGTTTTCTGGATCAGTTTTTCCTTCCACTCCATTAAACTCTCAGACGGATAAACTCTCCATCACTAATAATTTGGGATAAGATAGTGCTTCATCAGGACACAGCTACTTCAATATTAACATCCTAAAAAGTGCATTTGATTTCCACCAAACATTTACTCACCATATGTGTGAATAATCTGTGGAACCGCTCCGAGTGATAGTTGGATATATAGAGGCAATTACACAGTAATAGTAGCTTCAATCTCAGGCCAAGAATAACATAATTGGAGAGGGAGCTCTCGCCTACGGGCCAGAATATAGTACAGTATATTGTCACTGTGATTATAGACACTTGGCACAGCGTGGTGCTGATAGCAATTTAAAAATCAGCACATGAATGGCTGACATAAAATAGAAAGCTTTAGATCACGGCGTTGATTGTGCTGTAATGTTTGTCTGTGTCAATTTCAAACACACCCTATTTGTTTTCCTGCTTGGCCAGTTGACTGATCAAAAGGAAAATAGCAATGGTGTTTGTACCACATGCAAATGTGAAAGATGGATTGGATACCCAAAAGAAAATTAGGTATTCAAAAGGAAACAGTGAGGGGCTTTGGTACGTTTTAAATGTAGAAGCATTAAACTGATGCTCTTGTCCACAGGCTCTTGACCAAAGACTCCGTTATAAAAATCATTCGATATTATAAAAAGCAGTGAAGAAAAAGAAAAAGGTCTACACATGCAGTGTTCTTGTCTCTGGAGAGACTTTGTACAAGACAGCAGCAAGTAAAGAAGATGTGTCTAGTGAAAGTGGGGCGGACGGGATCTGTAGGGAACCGAGAGCGGCCCGAGGTCAGAAGGTCATCGTTTCACTGCAGCACCGGGGGTCGGGAGGGGAAGAGGTCAAGGCCCAGTGGAGTAATGAGCATGAAGTCACAGGGAAGGGAGGACGAAAGTGCACAATGCGCTGCCGTCGCATGACACACGTCAAGACAGTGGAAACACTTCAAGTCTCTTAATTGCATCCACGTTTCCCTCACTTGCGTCCTTTCCTTGCATCTCAGTCCCTCCTACCAGGGACGCCTGCAGAAATCCAAGAAAACCATGCGAGGAGAGAAGAAGCGAAGGTATCTGGTTTTAGACATCCTTTCCACCGAAGCGACGCCCGTTTCTGACGGCAGCAGCTGGATCAGCTGTCAGTCGGATTAACAGCTGCGGAGAGTTTTGATGGAGTTTGTATCTGCACACATGTGCACTGTGCAAATATTAATAAAGGCAAGTTATCACTGGCAGAGCAGCAGTGTTCTCTCTCTGTAATTACGTGTTTAACAAACAAGCTGCACTTTATATCTATATATTTACACTGTGTCCTGCGTTTATATTATTCATTATTTCCATCTGTATTTAGTGATATTCTGATTGTGAATTCATTATTGAATAACCCAGAATATGATTAGGGTGTCTTTTGAACAATTGAAATTATATATTACGCTAAATGTTTCAGGGAAAATTGAAATTACGCTCGGGGATCATCAGCCTCATTCACATGACTGAATGGAAATTATGATAAAATTATGTAAATATTTCTTGCTGACAGACTTTCCTACTCTCTCTGACTTTAACTGTATCCATAATAAAGGTTATTGCAGGAAACAACAGATTGTTCACGCCTACAATCTGTATTTCCTCTGGTATGAAACTCCAGCGATTGTTGTGATGTATCAGATCAGCTGCAGCGTCCAATCAACAACTGATATCCAATATGTGTCAGCCGGTAAAAGGCTTCCGTGAAGGATGCACTCACGTATCCTCTCTCACGGCTCCTCAGATATCCCTCCTCGCTCAATCCTCGCAGCTGAAAATAAGAGCTTCGAGATGGTGGACTAGAACGACCTCCGGTTCAAACGAGGAGATATCAGATAAGAGACTGGGGATGTACCCACTCGTGCGTGTTATTTTCTGACACCAGCAGTCGTGGGGTTTGCACCACTTGTGGATCATTTCATTTAGTCTTATTCCTTGTCCACACCAGATGTGCGGTGTAAACAGCATGTCAGCGGCAGCTCAGCCACAGTGCTGCTGTGCATTCAGAAGCATTTTGATGGATGCTCACAGCCCTATGCGCCACACATATTAAGCACGAGTCGCCAGTGTTGTGTTCTGCGAGATGGACAAATCACAGATGCAGCTACAACATGTACAATGTAGACTTGTACACAGAATGCAGACTAGCTTTTAAAAGTCATTAGCTGAGCAGAGCCAACTCAACGTCTTTCCACAAGGCATCAGTTGTCAGTTGAAGGAACATGACTGTAACGCCATCGGTTAGTGGTTATGATAACATTGTAACCCAAAGTACTTGCTCAGCAAGATAGCTAAAAATAGGTCCAGTGGTGCAAGAGTGGTCAGACAATCAGACATGTTGTAAACAAGCAGATTACCACGTTATTTGGTGTTAAAACCAATGTTGAGAGCACCCATAATGTGTTGTTATGTTGAAGGTGGGAGTCGGTCTGTGTACAATGCCAAGTTTGGGTAATAATTTTACCGTTCACTTTCATTTTCTCTTCCAAACAAATTTGACAAACCCGAGTTTGCAACCTGTACAACTGTCCGACTGCTCATGCTTGATGCCTCGTTGGACTTATTCCTAGCGACGCAGCCACGTTTTGAGATCTCAACAATTACTTTGGAGAGCGCAGTGTTATCATAAATGATGGAAATGATGGCCAGAGCCATGAAAAACAAGCCCAAGTTGTAATGAACTGTAGCTTCATTACACACACACTAACAGATGGGAGTGGTTCCAGATGGATTCCAGTCCGATTGTCAGATTGAACATGTGGGCAGGATTTTGTTGCCACCCTGATACCAGAAGGTCGATGCCCTGCTGATCCTGAGCTCACAACTTCCACTGGAAAGAGTCCAGTCTGGATATTTGATCCTCATTGGGTTATGATCTCGCCAGGGTGCCTCCAGAAATGTTTGCCTACTGATTTCTAATACAAACTGGTATGGCTGTAGCATTCAGGCCTTTCAGTAGCACTCAGTGATTCTTTAAAGAGTTGCTACTGAACCTCTCTGGTTGAATGTTTAAGTTATGCTTCACCAATGACGACAGACAGCATCACTGATGAGAGGACAGGGTCATGCATCTCTACATCACTGCTGCAAGGTGAGAAGTAAAAATACAGTATACAAACTCTTCAGAAAAACAGCACTGCATTGGCACACCCGCTGCATGACAGACTCGTTGGTTTTGTTTCCCCACGCAGGGCTACTGTCGGTCTGAATGTGGCCTAAGGTGCAGCTGCGTCCCTTAGCTTCAATGACAAAGTATAGAAAAGCTACAAAATATGAAGAGGTTTGGCTGTCCACTGCTGTCCGTCTGCAAATAAGACAAAACACGGTGAAAGCAGTGCGATAACACGGTGCGCCACAGCCCTCGATCCATTCTTTTTCTACAGGTAAAGAAAGTAAATCACGTAGTATCATGCTCTGATTTTTCTGCAATGAAAAGAGCCGGCGGGCCACACAGTGTGCGACATCCCATATTGTGAGAAAGCAGCGGTGTGACAATCACTGAGCAGTGTGCCGGCGCCGTTGCCACAGGACCAGCATATACACAGCTGCAGGACACTTGTTTCCCAGAGTTTGCGGCGGAGCGGCACGGTGGGGACAGACATGACGGACTGCTGAGGAGGAGGAGAGAGAGAGAGACAGATGGATGTCCGTTGTCCGTGTTTTTGAGGTTGTCTTTCCTCACGGCTATGCAGTATATTCAGGCATGTACAGTATGAGCGCACACACATATTTAGAGAAGGAATGGGCATCATTAACCTAAATTACAGGGTTTTTTTGGGGGGTTTTTAAGGACGTGATTGTCCAGCAGCAGGACAGCTGGACAACATCAGAAAAGCCCGCTGAGAATCTCAATGTAATACTAATGCTAAACATGTGTTCAGGTGACTGGTTACATTAAGGGCACCTGGCTCTATTGTTGAGCACTGTTGAAGCAGGCATCAACAAAACACACTTTAAACGCTGTTCAGGTACATTTTTTCATTTTTGTAGGCCTTCAGATCACAAAAGTACTTGTGGGTGTGCTGAAACGGGAAGGTGGGGGTGTAGTTGCTGCGGCTTACTTGATCGGTAGCTGCAGAGCGGCAGAATGCTGTGGTGTGAAAGAACGCTCCCTTGTGAGAAATTGCAGCCTCGAAGTGGTAAATATTACATTTGATACCGTTTATATAATATTTATGTTGTATTTGTTTCAGCCTTGATTTCAGCATTGTGATTCACATAAGTTACAAGAGCATTAGATTAGCAAGAAAACATGAGGCCAACACTGCAATAAGTGCCTAGCATGGTAAGTTAATGTTTAGCTGCACCACATCACAACAAAAGCATTCTAGATTTCGCCTTTTAAGCTGTTAATTGTGTTGCAAATGGTCCATCAATCACATTCCCCATTTATTTTTTCCCCAAAGGTAGGATTTATTGCAGGATTTACTTTGCACTAGAATAGCTTTAGCTGGGTGTACTTAGACGGGCAGGACGAAGAAAAGTAGAAAATTCCAAAATTTGAGAAGCTAGACCCAATGAACATTTGACAGATTATCAAAATAGCTGCATTGTCTTGTTTTATCTTACATGCAGCACTCTGACTTATCAGTGCTATAACATTACCACCGACTGTTAGAGGAAAGTGCTTTCCAGTTTCTTTGTTGGGCCTATCAGTATCAGTATTCAAATGGGATTTTACAGTAGAAGAAAAATACTTCCAGAACCAGCAGCTCCACGTACTTCTCCACTCTTATTTTCTATTCATAGTGTCCAATAGGGGTGAATAAGTATCACCGATGGAAGCCTGTGAGCCGTTCTTCACTCTTGTTAAGATGGAGCTGTTTTTACCTCGTCTAGTATAGCTCACATGAATGAGACCGCTATCTCTGAAGCCCGAGATCTCCCTGGTATCACGCTTACACTTTGCTGTACCACCAGAAACTAGAACGTGATTTTGGGGGTGTTATATTTTTACAATGACAGAGACTTCTTCTGAGGGCATTCTTGGAAAATACAGCTGCAGTGGAAACAAGTGGGATGCTGTTGCCTCAATTAGCAGTGTTTACAATTTCCACAACACTTAAATGAAAAGACAAAATACAACTTAGCAACATATTAAACAGCTTCATAAGATGAATGTGTGCACAATGAAGCCATTTCCACGCAGGGTGCTGCCTGGAGGGCTCTTCTGTCTGCCTGTCTAGATGGAGATAAATGCCCAGCGTTGCCCAGAGAGGCGGGCGGCTGGCTGATAAAGGCTGTGTTTGGGATGAAGCTCAGCTGTTAGTATTTACTTTAATTGTCCTGTAATCACCAGGTTTCCGGAGGATGGAGAGGTTCTCCTGCCGAGCTGCACCTGGACCCTGTTCCGGATCGATTGCCGGTGGTGGAGGAGAATCCCGTCCTGAACAGCGTCTGATCAAACCACAAGGAAATCAATGGGGGAATGAGGACTGCAACAGAGGAACAGTGGTAAAGAGTGTAAGTGTATTAAGAGGCTGACAAATTCAGTGTTAGCGAGTATATTGACAGTGCAGATGTTAGAGTGTGTTTGCGAGAAGAAGAAGAACTGGAGACTTTAAGCAAAGACAGGAAAAGGTATAAATGTGTTTACGCATGTGGCAGAAAACAAGCAGAGATGGAAATCCATAAAAAATAAATTGACTGCATAATTGGAGGTGCTACATGTAGTAATTTAACATCAATAAATCATTACAAGAATAATTTGAGGTGTCAGTATAATTAGAGTAAACAAACAGGTTCATCATGAGAAGAATTAGCAGCCTATAACAGTCTCTGCTCTACCTCGTGTGCACCAGTGATAGATTTGACAAGGAAAACAAGGTATTTAAAAAGGTTGGATTGGTAAATGGTGCACAGACATTCATGCTGCCCAGAGGATGAATCCTGCTGACTTTGGTGATTGCTTGACCTTTCATATGGCGCCATCAGCAGGTCAAGATTTTCCATCATCCAATGTAATATCTCAACATCTACCGGGTGGATTGGCAAAAGATTTTGTACAAACATTCATGGTTCCCAGAAGATGAATCTGATTCGTCCTAACAAACTTACTGTGTGTTGACCCAAAAACGACTTTTGCAGCCATGCCAGCGGCTCTATGAGGCTGTACACAGCGGTGCTTTAAGCTACCGCTAACACGTCTTAGTTTAGCATGTTAACATGCTCACATTTTACTTAAAGCAAAGTGCTGCTGAGGATGATGGGAATGTCATTAGTTTTGCAGACATCTGGTAATAAACATTTGGACTTGATGAATTTGGTCTACAGGCTGAATGAGTACTCTGTTAATTCAGTTTCTCATAGAGGGGAAAATGGACATTTGTGTGAAAATGTCACGGATTATTAGTTTAACAAATTAATTGAGAGACTGAGTATATTCTAGAAGTGTTGAGACAGTGAGAGAATAGAGTGGGAGAGAGATCAGGAGAGAGCGTAATGTTACAGAGTCCATAATAAAGAAGGACGCCAAGGACAGAGAAATTGAAAAGAGCAGGTGTTGAGAGAGAGAAAAAAAAAAATGGGCTGGTGGAAGACATGGGCAGTGCAAGTAGACGGAGTATATGAGCCTACAGTATCTATTTGGAAAGACAACAAAGTGTCTGTGTCACTGTAACTTTCTTTTGTGGAGTGCTGAAAGGAGTCCGCACAAGGACAGTAAACTATGAAGACAGTGCTGGAGGAAAGTCAATTTTACAAGAGTCAGGTGAACTTTGAGCTTTGGCTCTGTACTGCATGAACCGGTTTATAAAACAACATTCTAAAAAGCAATTTTGGGTTTTCCACTAGCATTTGTTTAACCATGCAAGTGCCATTGACGCCAGGAATGATAATGTTGGTCTGTTGGTTGGTTGGCCAGGCCAACACTATGCAACTATTGAATGGATGGCCATAAAAGGTTTCACTGATGCAGAAATATCTCAATATCTAATTGAAGGAATGGCACTTTGTGTCTAGTGTTAATTAGCAAATATTAATGGGCATTGCATAGATCAGAAGGCAGACAGACTCCCTTCAGCCTGGTCATCAGGTGTGATGCACAAATCAGAATGACGATCTGCCCAACAATCCTACAATGTCCCTGCGCTGTCAGTTTTGAAATGAGTAGCGTGTGCGAGTCCTCGCATTTATGCATAAAAGGACTGCAGTGAAAGTGTGTTAATAACAAACAGACGAGGCTTCTTTCAGAATTGCCTCCGATGTGATGGATGAGGCTGTCGATACTAAAATTTATGGCTTGAAATGTACGCATCTGGGAAGCGTGTGTGTGGTGTGGGAGTGGCTGTTTATTGGCAACAGTTAATCTCTGACAGGTTACATTTTTCCCCTCAGTCGTCCGTTCCATCACCATGTTCATGACAATCCCGTGATTACGGTGCTTCTGTTACAACACACTGCCAAAGAAGCAACATGAAATCTGAAGCAAATTTCCTCTGATGGCACCACTCTGACAGCGCCTGTCCCCCTAAAACTGAAGCGGTTTTGATGTGTGACATCCGCTAAGCCTGTGGAAAGTTCATGTAATTGTGCTCCACTCAGTAGTACACCCAAGAGATACACTCCATAGGTCCTTCACATGGGGTCCAAGAGGTACTGAATGGGGAAAGAAGTAGGGCTGCTTTGGAGGGGCCAAAGGAGGAAAGGGGGAATTGTGGTATTGTTGATGAGAAGAAAGGGCTTTAGCAAAGAGCTAGAATCGGAGGTAATTGCTGCAGCCAGGCTGAAAGAAAGGAAGAGAAAGAGTGTGACATAGAACATGAGAATCGAAGAGCAGCTTTGAATAAAGCACTGAACACTAGTCATTTCACAATGCACAGGAACAGTGACTTAATGCCATCTATAGAAGGATGTGTTTATCACAGGTTTTGCACTGGTTCTCTGCACCGCATATGGGCTCCCTCTGCAATATGTCAGTCAGTTCATTTGATTAGGTTCCACTCGATATCTTGCGCGTATGAACCGAAGACATGGACTCTGTAAGGTCCTTTGGAGCAGGCCAATGGGTATGGAGAGCAACGTGAAGGTGCGCAGCAGGAAGGCCAATGAAGATGAGGAAGGAAGACTGCTTAAGTAACAGTGAGAAGCTCTTGATTTACCAGTCAGTCTAAGCTCCAAACCTCACCTATGGTCGTGAGCTTTGGGTAATGGCCGACACAATGAGATCATGGATATAAAGGGGCTGAAATGAGCCTCTTTTACAGGATGGCTGGCCTTAGGGACAGGTTTGGGGAGCTCGGGAAATCTAGAAGGAGCTTGGTGAAGAACAGCTGCTCTTCCACTTTGAAAGGAGCTTGTGGAGGTTGTCAGGCCTCTTCATGATGCTTCATGAAGGACTTCCAGGCACGACCCCTTGCACTGCATGTGAGACCCCTCTGTAGTTCTTGGTGTCACAAGTTCCATGTAATTAAGTTCCACTCGGTATATCCTGCAAGTGATGGACTCCACTGGGTCCCGTGGAGGAGGCCAAGTGGGATAACGTGGGTTCTTGCTTTTGAAAAGGAAAGGCCTTTAGTTGGAAGCTGGGAAGCATATAATTGCCTCGGCCTGGCCGAAAAGGAGGAGAAAGAGACAGAAAATAGACAGGAAGGAGAGTAAAGGGTGGGAAGACGCAGAGAAGCAGAGATATTGAAGAGGTGAAGAAAGGAATTAAAGGAAAGGAATTGAAGAAAGGAATTAAAGTGTGAGAGATGTATTTATTAAATTTATCCTGGGTGGATGAAGTGATTCTGATCATGAGAGAAAAGGGAGATAGAGATAAAGATGGACAGAGAAGGGGAAAGAAGACCAAGAGGGGGAAGGAAAGAGGCAAGACAAAGACAATAAGAGCCAGACGAAAAGCCAGCGAGCCAGTTCCATTACCAGCTCCCCTCTAACAGGTCGGGTGGCCAGGCTGGAACAAATGGACTGTAATTGCACCCAATCTGTCTTCAGAGCTCAATCACTTTGCCCTGCGGGGACCATTGGTGAAACACTTCTCTCACACTAATCTAATAACCTTCTCCCTCATTTTCCTCTCCAAGGAGACGTTACCTTTCACCTTCATCATGGACGCTGCCCCGGCGGAGTAGTGAGACATTAATGCAAATGCTGATTGTCATTAACCGGCCACATAATGAACCTCGCATATATTTGCATGAGATATCACTCACATTCTGTTGTAACTGCAAAGTGGAGCCGTTTGCTGACTCGCCTCTTTCCAAGCAATTTCTTGAGACAAGCTTAAATAACATTGTTGCTCTAATTGTTTGTTTTGTTTCATCATTAACCCGGTGAATAATGAACATTGCATAAATTTACATACAATTTATCAATCAAACCCACTTCTAACTGCACGGAGGGAGCTGTTTTCAGAGTGTGGGTATCACGTCCTACGGCACATTTTTTACCACCACTCATTTATATATTTTTGCCTTTCAGGTGTTCTGTGTTTGCTTGTTTTTGTATCTTATTGCTTTTTTTCTTGTATTTATTAATGTTTTATTGTCTGCAAGGCACTTTATGACTCTTTACGTTTAATGCCAGTTTCATTATTATTGTCTGGCTGCAGAGAAATGTGTCTTTTTCGAAAATGAAGACGCGTCTATGTGAAATGGAAAGTCATTATGGAAAAGCTTATTTCGAGTTAAAATGTATTTCAAGAATGTTTCTCCACAAATGACGATATTTGAGGGCAGCCATAAGTTCTGGTCTTAAAAATCCATTTCAGAAGCATCTTCTTTGAATTTTAAATACCAGAAAACAGCCATCTTTCCATTTCATTATACTTAACAGACATTTTCTTCTTTTAAAAAAGTGGGGTTTTTTTGGGAAGCAAGAGCTGTATTCAGATAACTAATTCACTGTGTATGTATATGAATTAGTTCTTCATATATTCATGAATAAGTTTTGCAGCGCACCGTATTCTGCAAAATACTGTGTTAACGTGACATTTAGCCTTTTACTGAAACCTAAAAATGTCTCATTAAGACTTGTGTTTTGCAGTTTGTCGAATGTATTCATATTTAATAACAACAAAACAACATGCATCAGTATCAACAACCTGTGTACACGTATTGCCAAAATAAGAGGCGATGACGATCTGTGGCCTTTCACAGCTGTTACCTGCTGCATCATTTTGCAAAATTAGAACCTGATTATCATTTTGATTTAAAAACAACTTCATTTCTTGAGTGGCTTAATATAATTTACATAAAGTGTAATATTATCAGCATTTTGTGCAGAGTTTTGTGGGTATTGAACTTGGCCGCCTGCTGTGCATCACAGTCTGTCAAGAGCTTGCTGGGGCCTCTCAGCATGCGTGCAAATATGATTTGCATTTGCCTGTCTGTGCCTACATCTGTGTGTGTGTACGACTGTTTGTGTGTGGATGCATGCACGCTTGTATGATGCACGTGCCCGTTTATATGTCGGCTCATGTCTATGCGTGCTTTCATGTGCATGTGTGAGAGAGCGGCACATCCACAGTACAGTGTGTCTCTGTTTTCTGTTTTTCCATTCATTTTACTTCCCCATCATCTACCAGGGGAAAAGGTCTCCTTGTATGGAGCCCAGGTACGAGGGATATTAGGAGCAGTGAACCAGCGAGGGCCACTCATGTGTGCCGACTGCAGAGACAAACATACGTAGCACTGCAATAACAATGTTAGTTCCTCCAATCTAGTGAAAATGCCTTGATGTTCTTTCAGGGGCTGAGCAGAGCCGTCTCTTTGGTTAAGAAACAAACCCGTCTCTCTGCGTCAAGTATGCACAGTTTTAGTGCTTGCATTGGGAGATTGTGTGGTTATATTCAGTGCAGACTGAAAATACTTGGATGCGAGATATTTTTTATTTATTTGGTTGTGTACTCTAGCACACTGGATTTGAAATGACACATTTATATCCACATGCAGGGGCAGTGCCAGAGAAATGTGCTTGCTGGAACTATTTGGGTAAATTATTTATTGGTGGGGCTATGGAAATTGTATTAAATATAATACAAAAAGACCAGGCACAAATGTGTGGCATTTGAAAATAAATTATAACTAAAATATAAACACTTCAAAAGTACTCTTAACATTTCACTTTGTTTTTTTAACATGAAAATAATAATCAGCACTGTGACGTGGCTGGCAGACCGGAATGCAGAAAGAAAGCAGGCAGATGTAGAAACAGACAATCAGTCAACTTCGGAAAACTCATTGGAAAACAAATTATAGGCGGTTTAACAGAGGAACTACACAGCTTACATCTCGACAAACAAGCAAGACTGACAGGGACAGAATATTCCAGTCAGGAGTCTTACCCATACGAACTCAGAAAAAAGCTCTTTTGCTGTTTGTGGGATAGTTGCGGCGGGGGGGCCGGGGGGCCGCGGGGCGGGTTCTCTTTGGGTGCCAGGGTCTTCCTTTGGCTGCCAGCCAGCTAACAACGCTGCCAGGAGTGAGAAGAACCGACAGAAGTTCTGTACCAAGTCACAGGAGGCCACCACCCCCCCACTCCCCCCCAACCCCCCGGGCTGTTCCAACTCTCTTTTGAAGCCTGCCTCCTTTTCTCATTTTCACTCGTTTCTGGTTTCTCTTGAAGAGGTCATTTGAGGATGAAACAACGTATTTTTAATCAGGCTTTAAGCGCACCAAAGCGAACTCAATCAAAGTTCACTTAAGTAAATACATTGTGTGTCACATGAGCAACGTGAACCTGCCCAGGTGATTCCAGTGCATACACGGTTGCTATGGCAACTGGGGAAAGTATTGGACCAGATCAACTGGGAAATGGTAGCAACGGCAGCCAAATGACTATTGCTATATGCTATTTCTTGGTGTTGGTACTGCAATTCTTAGTGTGGATAAAGCCCCATCTATCCCCACACTAGCACTAGTTATTAATGTTTTACTATTTACCACTGTGCTGTAGATTCCTTTTCAGCAATATTCATGACAATAAGCCCCAACCGCCACCAAAAAACACCCACACTACAAATACATACAATACAATAGTGACTCTTGCTGCACCCGTGACTATGCACTCAGTATTGGGGGAGCTGATTTCCTTCCATACCCAAGCATTTTCACATCGATTTGAAACATTTAAATTCGTTTTCCTCCCTGAAGGTGGGTGTGGGGATGAATCACAGTCGCAGTGCACGTCTCAGATGGAATGCTGATTAGAGACACTAATCTGCAATAAGGAATGTTCATGCGTCTGTGTAAGTGATCGGAGAAGCGAAGCAGAGCTGCTGTTGTAGGTACAAATGAGCAGCGAGACAGCCATTGTTTCTGCCGTTACTGGTAGAAATGTACTCATTAGGATTCAGCGAGTTGCCAAGTACAGATGCCTGAGCACGCTGTGTGGAGATTGAAGGCACCTGACTGTCAAATTAAGTCTGGCTAAATAGTGTTTGGGTTATTGCTTTGCAGGCGTACCGATATTTTTAAGTAGTCATGCATTGCTGTAGCTTTTCCAGTACATACAAGCTAAGCGGCCAGAATGATTTTAGCTCTTAGAAAAGCACACTGGGACTTTTTTTATTTTTGCCAATAAATTCAGTGTATTAAAAGTGTTTCAGGAAATGATTATCCACATTCATCCAGCAGAAACACACGGTAGCGCACACACACATTGTACCTGAGACTGTACCATCAAAGAGATACGTAGAAAGTAAAATAACAGAGAGGAAGATGTGGCGAGCAGATGATGTTGCCCTCAGGCAGCGAGAGTCTTAAAGTTAACCCGGCTTCTCGCTCCCATCTGTCCCGGCCCCGCACCTCTCCTGTTGTGTCCAGGGGCATCGACCAGTCATGTAGTGCACACAGGCAAGTGGAGCTTAACAAACCTTTTCCATTACTGTAATGACCTTCATAACTGAACACCTCGGGAGCGGGAGTCTGTACAGCAAGCACTGCTTCCACAGCACGGCCATCAACTCTCCCCCCGTGGGTCTTCTAAGATCAGATCGGCAACAGAAGAGGCTACGGCATCAATGTAGCCTGCCATCGATCACTGCACCAGTACTGGAACAAAGAATCCAGTTCGGCCGAAATTGGGTGCTCCAAAGACCAGCAAAGGCATGGGCCAAGACCAACAATTTAAAGGTGTTCACCAGCTAATCATAGGCCTTTCGTGGGGGGAAAAAAAAGCATGTGCTCTACAAGATTGGTTCGCACCAACTATTCATTACGTTTTAACATAAAGTCCCTCAAATTATTAAGTAACTACTAGCTAGCTTCAAACTAGTCAATATAATTGTTATTTCACCACTAAAACTTAAATGTCCTAGCTCATAAAGACATCAGTAACGTGTAAAACTAGAAACACATCTTTTTTGTTTTGCATCATTTGTGTGGTGCATCGCGTTTTAAATAATAAGAACATGTAACTCACCACCACAGACGGTAATTATTTGATGAGACACTTATCTAAGCAACTGTCCTACTTTACAAACCACTGTAGTGACTAAATAACGATCTCTGCGGCGTTACCTGCGCCGACGTGCCTGGTACATGCCCGACTTTATGGATCCGTTGCCAAATGTCAGTGCACCCCCTCCAGATGACACCTGGTGTAATTGGCACCTTTTCTGGGACTAAAGCAGTACATCACATAAAGCATTGGTGAGAGGACGCAGCCCCACCCCTCCTGAGCCTCTCCTGGCCAAATACGACTGTTAGGTTGTGTTAGGAATCAAACGTCCGTCTTCTTCAGCCAAGAAGCTTCTCCCCACGGCCCCCTGTGGAGCCCGATGTGCTGTTCACCACTCACACCAAGATGCTCTCAGAGATGTTTTCTCTCTCTGCTGCTTTCTCTCGTGCCATTTCTCCTCCCCTGCCTCCCCCCCAAACAACTTCCTTTCTATCCATTTCCTCTCCTCTCTTGCTCTTTCTACCGCTCTGACCCTGTTGTCTTTCTCTCTGACTTTTCTCCCCCTCTCTCCGTTCTTGCCTCCCCTTCATTCCCCTACTTCAACTCTCCATAACACTTACATTGCAATACACTCACAGCCTCACACACTCCAAGGGGAGGTGTTCAACTGGTACATTATGTCTCTTGAGGATTTCTCAGACTAATGGAAAACACTCAAAATGCCTTAGCATTCCATCATTCCACTGGTAAGAGAGACTCAGACCACATGTTGCCTCCTTAAGGGAAAGTTTGTACCAACAAGCTTCAGCAGCCAGTAGGACTGTGAGCACTTTTCAAGTTTATTTTCTCTTTTACGTTTTTGTTCTGTGAGCCTTTCACTAACTGTGTGCAGCGGATTGCAATGAAGATTACGATCGGTGTATGAATCATTCATAAAATCGATTTTATGATTTTTTTTTTCTATGAACACTGTTCGAGGTTAGTGGAAATACATTGGCTTGCTTTACGTTTCATGAATATAAAAATGTTCACCTCGCTTTATTCAGTGATTTTAGCTGTTCAGAAGTGTTTACAGTCTAATTACTGCAAAAGAACTGACTGTACAAACATTTGTAGCTGTTAGCTATCTAGCAACACACACGCCGACAGATCTGTGTAGATCCACGTCTTTTTGTGAATTTGGTACACAATTACTAACATTAGCACTCGGCTCAAGCCAAGGCACAGTCAAAGTACAGGTCCAAAACAAACGCTGGTGCTCTTAACGAAAAAGCATTGAAAACTTTAAAAAAGCATGTGCAGGAGGGCGACCTTCGTGTAGAGAAAAAAAAATAAAAGTTTACTCTTTTGTACATGTTTGAGTCAAAGTACAGCTGAGGCTGAACCAACAATGTAGAGCTGAGCCTGACATGATGACTGAGATGTTCTAAAATGGCCAGCCTACTGATTCAATTCAATTCAATTCAATTCAATTTTATTTATATAGCGCTATATCATAAAGTTATCTCATAGCACTTGTTAATATGATGATAAAGCTTAGTTGGTTAAGCTCCATCGGTTCAGCCTCAGGGATAATCACTTTTACAAGAGAGACCCAAGGACAAATTACATCCATACAGCAACCAGAGCAAGAACATCACAGTAATAGTATAGTTGAATTTTTAAAATGACATCTATTAATGTAGATTTAGCATTGTTTTTCATGTTTGCTTTGAAGGCTTCGGGCAGTGGTTTTCAAACTGGGGGGCGTTGTGAACACTGACACTGTTTCCACTGTCAAGTTATGTCCAGCAGATGGCGCTGATTTTACTACCGACCACCTTAGAAACACCACAGAGGAGGGCCGCTTAAAAATGTAAACAATGCACACACAACTTTTCACCGCCAGCATGGACAAGTTTGTGACAGGACCACCGAGGAAACGCAAAGCAGACGACGACTCGACATCAAACTCCACACGTAAGCCGACCAAGGCAACGTATTTGAGAGCATGAAAATAATTGCATCTCCGGGGGGGGCTGAAAATAACTGTATCCATAAAAGGGGGGTCTCTGCAAAAAACGTTTGGGACCCACTGGCTTAGGGTATCAGCTGAGGTAGCGTTTTTAAAAAAAAAATTTTTTAACCTTTATTTAACCAGGAAAAAGTCTCATTGAATTAAAATCTCTCTTTCAACAGTGTTCTGGCCAAGACAGGCGGCAGCATAGACAACACATTTCAAACATAAAACCCACATAAATCAAGGCAAAAACAAATTAGAATGATTTGACATTTTATGATTTTTTAAACCGTCAAAGACATCCACGGTACCTTCGTCCAAGTCATTTAAAATCACTTTAAAAAATGTCCAATGAAACCAGCTCCTGAAGATTCAGGTGACTTTGCAGCTGATTCCAGGCTGAGGGAGTTTAATTCAGAGCACATGTCTTTGAGCTCATCTGATTCGCTGGATAATCAATCACGGTTCAGGTCAGCCATAAGTAACAGGGCCTTTCCTCTGGGGCCACCGTCGGGTTTAACCTTTTTTGCCGCACTAGTGGAAAGAATCCAAGAACATCAAAGCTGTCTCTACATCTCTTATGATCCAGTACAAATGTTTTGTGTGTAAAAAATATTTATGCTGTAATGCTCGCAGGGTTCTGCAGTAACCCAAATGGCAAGATGTTGTGTTATTTGACTTTGATGCGTTCACACACAGCTGGAGTGGAGGTTACATACATTTCAGTGAGGACATCCAGGCACATAGTGATGGAAGATGGAAGTGCACTATTAACCCACCAGGGTACTACATCCCCCTGCTGCTTTAATTTCTCATACTAATTATGCTTTAATGCAGCAACAGAGTTACTATATATAGGCCACCATTTTGAAACTTCCCTATGGGGATCATTAGGGTAAATGTACATATGTATCAGTATTTAATGAAGGAAGTGCCTAAGCAAATAGTTATTTCTTTAAATTGAATATTATGTTAAAAGCAACCAAAGCTCGTCCTTGATGCATATTACGACCATTAATAAACAACTGCCATTTTCTGGTTTGAAATATTTTCCTACACTTTTATCTGATACTTGGATCAGTCCTTGTTTTGTTTTTTTTTTGAGGGAGGGCATGGGGTCTTTTTTTGATAATCTACAATAGAAAGATGAAAAAGATCAGTGAGGGGGGAAAAAAGTGAGGCGGATGACATGTGACAAAGGTCCTGTTCTAGATTCAAACAAAAGGACATCCGCGATCTTGCGCCTCAGTGCATCCCTTTGAAGATTACATTTGGCTTGGAGACGATTTCTATGTGGGGTGGGGGTGGGGCGTTATCAGAATGATAAAAGCGGTGCACTGGTTGAGACTTACTTTGATAAATGAAATATGCATGTCAAAGTGTTGTGAAGATTAGGTGTTTTCACAGATGTGATTTTTGTATTTGCATGGGTGTTTGAGACAGAAAATGTTTTTTTTGTGCTTCGATAAAACCTACGGTGAATATACGTTTTGTCAGTGCCACTAATATTACATTCCTGTTGAGATACTGACATACTAAACCTCTACAAATCACCATTCATAATATTTGTGTACTACAACATTACAAACAGCACAGATTCAATCCAAGGAGCTGTCAAATTCACATTATCCTTTTAATGACATCCATATTTGTTACACGTGTCGTGTAGACTTGATTTGTTTTTTTCAAACAGTTTGTGAATGCTTCCTTTCTGTCAGCCAACTCTTTGCATTTCCTAAACGAGCAAATTAATGCGCCATCAGCGGTTCACTTCAAACTATTTCATCAGTATTACCACACGTCGACAAGTTATCTTAAATAAAACGTACTATGACCTCGACGAATGTATCTTGTGGGAATTCTATTTGTGACAAACATTATTCAGGCAAGTTTCAAGTTCATTTTCATGGTGTACCGACATGAACTGAAACCTATGGCTTCCTGGAACGTACAAAAACACATTTGAGGCCACACAATACTTTGGTGTGTGTCAGATGTCGCTCCCCATTCATTTCCCCGCTGCCTCACTCGAGTGACAATCTCACGTTACAGGGCAGCTGCATTTCAAAAAGTCAGCAAACAGACAGACAGTGCACTTAAGGAATGGGCAGGTTTTAGGCAGGCTTATTCCACAGCCCTTTCCCTCATGACTTTATATGGGTCTTTGATACATTTATACATTGTGAAGTATTAGCTTACTGGTTTATCCCCTTCTTGTTGTTGCTGTAACCTTCCTGTGCAGTTTCCAATAACCTCACTGTACCGAATCATTAAATCGTTCATTCTTTCACTGATAATACAAAGTAAAGAGCAGGATTAAAGCACAGACTCCAAGTATACTATTTAGTTTGTGTCATTTTAGTTAAATATATTTTGTTGTTTTATCGTTTTTCTTTATGCTATGACTAGACAGCTACAATCATAAAACTGTTTCACAAATGACATGCGATCCTGGAAGTGGACAAACTGAACTGGTTCAAAAGTCCAACACATTAAAAATAAATTTTTCTTCCCCCGCTAACATGTATATACTAAAATTCTGTGTGTGCACATTTCCCTGCCCTGATAATGAGGCCCAGTATACAGCAATACATGTACGCTCTCATGGTGGTTGTGCTTGCATAAGCTTTCAGTTTCACCAGGTGACTCCTCCAAA
Organism: Gadopsis marmoratus; assembly: GCA_036023855.1. Classification (NCBI taxonomy): domain Eukaryota; kingdom Metazoa; phylum Chordata; class Actinopteri; order Centrarchiformes; family Percichthyidae; genus Gadopsis; species Gadopsis marmoratus. Next base: position 4,764 of record JAVQJF010096294.1, on the reverse strand, counting down.
ATATTAATACATCTAAAGAAGCCGATGACGGGCAGAAAAAACAGGCCAGTGCACATTACTGCTAATGATCTCTCTCAGCAAAATCACACACACTCGCATTACAGGGATGCACACACACACACACACACACACACACACACACACACACACACAGACGTAGGAATGAATACCAAGATGCCTACATAAGCACGGCCCCGCTGACAGGACTATCCATTTGCACATAGAAACATTGTGCAAATACATGCGTGTGCAGACGAAGAGCACACATACACACGAGTACACATCGTCAGTGCATTCTCTTCTAGCAGGGAGGCAACAGCAGTGTGGAGTCAGTGTTCGCTGGGTGGTAATGAGGGAGGGACAGGGTCTATGATTCAAACCCAACAGAGCTGGCTCATCACAGCCCATTTTAATAAACTGTAAGCTCGACTGTGGCAGAGCTCATTTATAACGTCGGCCTGCCACAAAATGTTATCACAGCGGTTTCCAGCGAGCCGTGTCACAGTCACGATTCAAACTAGGGTTGGACAATATGACAATGTATACAATGGGACAACAACCATTTGTCTTTGTGTCATTCTATACAATTCAAACTATTACAGCCATCCATTTAATATTGCTGGTTGTACTGTATTAGACTGTAGGCACGGTTGCAAATCAACAAGCTGCTTAGGTATTAGGTAAGCCAATATGTGATGCCAGAAAGCTGATTTGTCATGCGTTTCATTCACTGGACTAACAAATAAATAGACATATCCAATGGTTTCTCTGTTGAGCTGAAATAAGTGCTAGATGTGATGCATACCAAGATCACAAACCGAAGAATCACAGAAGGGTCCGACACGGAACAGGGAGTGGACGGAAAAATATTTTTTCGACCGTCCTGTTACTGCCTCCATAAGCTCCATATGAGTTTTGGACCCTGTTAGTAAAGAAAAGAAAAAAGGGCACATATCTACCATGGTTTGGAACATGTAAACGGGAGGTGCGATTGAACCCTAAATAGCTACAATCAATATGACATGAAGCACCTCCAATTAAAGCCGACGCCAAACGGGGGCTTGAGCAGCAGTTAATAAATGAGTAATAAAGGAAAAGCTAGCAATCACAGGGCGCATCAAGGCTTTCATGAGACAACAGCTGTGATCAACAAGTAAATGAGCTTCACAGGCAACTGGATCAAAACAATAGCTGCAATCAAGTCTATCAGTCAGTAACGAAGCATCACGGCAAGCAGAACACGCTGAGACGACGGTGTCCGCCTGAGATGACGTCTCTCTTGCCATCGTCATTGAAATATAGCTATATATCTATATATCTATCCACATCAGCTTCCTGACAACCACACACGGAAAGACGCAATTCAAAAATAGAGGTTCTATTGGGGTCTAGAAGTCTTGAGTGCATCAGCTGTCTGCTGCCAACATAAGCCAAGAGACAAAGTGTTTATCCTCTCTGTCACCTCACAAAGCATTTTCAGCTCCGTTTGCTTCACAGAAGGATGAAGACGGTCTGTGTAATACAGTAACATCTCATCTAAGGTTTGAAGTACCTGCATTTTATAACTAAGTACACGTAATTCCTAATAAGTGAAACTTCAGCACAGTAACAGTATTTCTACTTGACTGGAAGATTTTAATAATCTCTCCACAAATATATCTTTCTCAGTCAACAGATAAAGACTAATGTAAGACATGCACATTTACTGCCACTGCAACTCTGACCAACGATAGCGGCTAAAAAACAGATATGAATGGAGAGAATGGATATCGATTTCAGAAAGTTCCAGGTTAGACACTAGTGAAAGTGTCTGGCAAACATTCCCCTGTTACAGCTTCTCCAACACGAGGATTTTCTTTGTTATATATGACAGTAGACAGAATATCTTTGGCTTTAGACTGGTGGTCAGACATTTGAATAAATCACTTTAGGGGTTCTGGGAAATTAGAATAGCATCTGCCTTTTAAACCATTTTCTGACACTTTATAGAAGAGACACAGTCGAGAAAATGACTGGCAGATTATTCGATAATGACAACCATTAGCTGCAGCCCTAGTTCAGACAGTCACAGCTGGCAGCGTGTGTGGGACGCCGGTGAGGGATCGACGGCCATTGCCCAAATCTGGTTTGGAATGGCGTAAACCTCATTGGCCAGAACAAATTGAGGAGAAAACGGGAAAGAACAACGAGGAAGAAATTGCAATTTCAGTATGCATGCGTGCTCTCATTTTGTTGAGCATTTTTTTGCCCCTGCGAACACACAAGATTCCCAAGACACGGTTATGTTATTATAGTATGCAAGTGGAACACAAGGCCTGTTTTCACCCGAGTACACACCCACACATAGGCACAGTTTTTCTCCACTCTCTAAACTAAATAGATTTCTAGTCCTGGGGCCAGGTCAGAGGACTGCATCATCACATTACAAAGGCCGGGTCAATATACTGTATGAAGCGCTTTACCTCCCCTCTCTCTCACACACACAAATACACTTCCTTTATGTCTTTCTCCTTCACTCAGCCTTATCATCGTCTGCAGCCTCGGGCGTCCTGCCTTCGCCACTCTGCACAGACACCTCAGCAGCCACATGCCATTAGGGAAGAGCCCACAGCGGCAATACTCATAAATATTGACTTGGTTGCAACTTATCCCTCAGGATAAGTTTGAAACAGCAGGTATTGCATTAGCACACCAACAGCAAACACAACCCACGGTCACTAGTGACAAGCCGCCGCGGCTACGCTAACTCTCAGCGTTCATTCATGCAGACGGAACACGGGTTTGCTGCAGGAGGCCTGCGGGATGCGAGATGTTACGGAAAATATTTAATTAGCAAGTGCAATAAATGTCTCCACGATGAACGATCAAAGTCAACAGTTGGGCATCTCGCAGGGCTCGTGGATTTCCTCAGAGGAACCAACCGTGTTTTTTTGTCTTCGCACACAAGCTGGAAATTAATTGGTGCGACACCTGGAGAAAATGGGCTTACGGAATCAACCCTGCTTCTCCCGAGCCTGTAGTGTAATGCTACCAAGTGAAACTGTTCATCACACCAGCACCTAAACACATCCAATTCACTGTTCTCTCCTCTCCCTGTAGGTATGGTTAATTAAAAAGTCTTTGCTCACTGAGTGCAAGTAGAGATTACATGTGGCCCTCTTTTCATCTGTCAGGGAAGCCTCTTGGTTTAGGCTTGTTAATCAATCTTATTTGGGTGTTAACTAATTGCATTCTCCCATTCCCGAAGATCAGAAACAGTGAATTATTCAAGGCGAAGCTGATTTCCTGAAGGTTGGGTGAGCAGTCAGGTGGAAGAATAAAGTCATTTGCTAATGAGAGAAAATGTGATTTGTTACTTCCACTCTGGTTCACCAGCTCCTGCCGAGTGGCGGTGGAGGGTCGACCTCAAAGAGTCGATGCCTGGACTGCAAAATGGGAATCGGGGGTCACCTCTGAGCCAGGGAGTCCGACCGTTACAGACTGTCGTGTTGTGGTGCGTTTCAATGCTGCTTTATCCACTGATGATTTTCTTGTGAGAGCATATTAAATTCCTATGTGCTAACCACCATCCAAACACAAGCCTGTGTAAGCGTTTACATAGAGGAAGGACATCTCACTTTACTTTAAAATGCAAACAATCTTGTCCTAAAGAAAATGCATTTATACACACAGGCAAAATTTTCTCAAGTCAAGGAAGTGTTTCATTCTTGTAGTGAAAGAAATCGCGCAGCCTAGCCTGAAATCCACTCTTAACGTCAGAAACACGCCAAATTAAAATGTAACAGCCTGCACGTTACTCCAACCACCACGCTCATGGGCAGAATATTAAAAGCTGTTTTTTAATTCAGACACGCCTTGACAGATTCAATTCAAATTTACGTTTACAGCGCAAGAGCTTGACCTTAACCCTGCCCTACACGCGTCCATCGCTACAATGCATCACTTGTTATTTGCATGAAGTGTTGCCATGTCACCGATCTCTCCCCACCGGCTGCCACTTCACACCTCGTCACTCCTCGTATCCCTGCACTCACATGAAACGAATAAGTGCCTGACGCTTTGCCTCGTGACGTCACTGCTCGTGTAGGCGCACACTTAGAAACGGCAGGATTCAACTCCAGATATTCGGTAGAGCGGGGGAGAGAGAAGGCAAAATGTGAAGCAGTGTTTGGTTAGTGTGACCTGCAAATACATTAATTATTACTTGACGTAGCGTAAAAAATGTACACGAAACAAAAAGCAGCATTTCACCTGTCTAGTTATGGTGCTGTGATTTGAGACAAGTTCATTAAATCTTTATTATTTGGCTCAATGTGTAATTTTTTTTCCAGTGGTCAATGACAAATTCTGGTCTCTGGACTCATCTTTGTAGAAATTCCCTGAAACATTATGACAGCAACCAAAATAAATAAATAAAATGTTTTAGCAAAGCAGCCAACGGAAATGACATCAAACTGACAGTTTAGCGATTTGTGTTTGTTCCATCCAGATGATTTGGGTGATATGCGGAGAGTCTTCCCAGCATAAAAATCACATCCTAATGGCTTCGAGTGTAGATGACAGGATCACAAGAAAAAAAACAAAAAAAAACATTTTACAAACTTCACATGTTGACAAGAAACGACTCACTTGAGAGGCGCCTTATTACGGGAGGATGAATCTCCCTCTGTGGAGTTAACTAAAGTAAATGTTTAATGATATTTCTGATTGTGTTGGAGCGTGGCGAGCCTACTTGGACTCACAAAAAAAAAGGGGGGGGGGGTG
>JAVQJF010096284.1:0-62057 GCA_036023855.1 Gadopsis marmoratus | reverse complement strand
AACAACTATTATTTTTAAATTATTATTAGCTTGACGCATTATCCATCATCTGTTGCTTTGCACTAAAATCTGCTTTAAACATTTCCATGTACTGTCACTCTGAAACCAGTGTTGGATGTCTGTTGGTGAAACCACTCAGACTGTTGATAGATACTAAAGAGGTTACCATGTCAGTTCCTCTGACTTATTATACAGCCCATTGTGTGGCCTCTTGTTTGTTAGGTTAAATTTCACCCCCCATAATTAACGTGTGCTTGTTGACTGATTTACTGTTTATTCTATCCCTTAATTTATTATGCAACCATAATATAACATGCAACAAAGGACTGGATTCAAACCAAGGATGTTGCTGTTATATGGCATGCACTCTAACAAAAGTGCCCTGAGATAACTTTGTTATGATATGGTGCTATATAAATTCAACTGAATTGAATAGCCATTCAACTACTGGTCGCTCCCCTCTGAGTCTATTCTTACAGCAAAAAGAGATGTTTCTGCTTTAGTCTACATGACTGTGTAGTGATTTGTTTGAGGTGCATCACATCACTTATCATCCTCCCCCTTAGTTTTGTCATGTGATGCAGTTTAGACATTATTGGTTTGCTGTAGATCAGGTATTTGTTTTAACCGCTGTGCTCTGTAGGCCTCACATTCAGACCCAGCACAGGTGCTGCCATTTGTATGTGTGAATTAAGGTGCAGGTGTGTGGGTGTGTATGTGCATATCTATAGTATGTAGAGTACCTGTACTGGGTTGTGACATGTTGTTTGGTTTGTCAGGCTGTTCCAGGTGAAGATGGAGAGGGAGCAATACCAGACAGAGATCAGAGACCTGCAGGACCAGCTGTCAGAGATGCATGACGAGCTTGACTTGGCCAAGAAGTCAGCCTCTGATGGAGAGAAAGACATCATTATGGCGGTGATGCACAGTGTTCATTGTTCTAGAGAAGAAAAACATGTCTCTAAGCTTGTAGAAAATGTAGCTGATGGAAATCCGTCACCTAAACCACCATGAAAGATAAAAGCTTTTCTGTTCTGCCTCTTGAACACTTACAGCGTGTACATAAAACCATATGGTAAAATTTATATTTGGAGTGAATTAATTAAGCAGTTTCACACTGTATTTAAAACTTTAATGCAGCATGTATATAGATTATCCTGTCTGAAAGGAGCTCAAAGATTTGTTACATCCCACACTACAGTACAATATTGATGTTTGTCACACTGAAATAACACCCATAAACCTCAACCATGCTGAATGTTGAAGGGTTTACCTAAAAGATCTCCATCTGGAGACACTACAGAATAAATTATCTCAATAAACAAGCAAGGGAATACAATACTGAAACTGTACTGTACTGTAACTAACATGATCACATTGCTGTTATTGAATAATTCTTTTACAAAATTTCCACATTCTGTCTAGTCTTTTAGCTCTATTGCTCTTTTGCTATTAAGAAAGTAACCACAGATGAGGGCAATCTTAAAGGTCACAGTCCAACTCAGCAGGTCAACTTCGGTCTGATTCTGCAAATTCTGAAGTGATGGAAAAGTCACCAAACGGCCTACATTTTTTCCACAGGAGGTGATGCAACTGAAAGTGGAGATGCAGGAAGTTCTCCTGGTCAAGGAGGAGCAGGAGGAGGTGCTGAGGAGGCGAGAGCGGGAGCTGACTGCACTGAAAGGAGCCCTGAAGGAGGAAGTGGCTGTTCATGATCAGGAGATGGACAAGATGAGGGAGCAGTATGAGAAGGAAATAAGCAGGATGCAGACATCTTTGGAGGAGGCCAAGCAGGTAATCAGCCGCCTGTGAGTTTCCCCTCCCTACCTCCCTCCCCCTCTCCTCCAGTTTGACTCCCTGTGTTCCCTCCTCCTCATTTCCTTCCCTCTCCACCTCCCCCATTCCAGAAACACAGCTTAACACAGAGGAGTGTAGAGATAAGCACCGCATCAGGGGAGCTGTAACTGTGTCTGTGTGTGTTTTGCATTGCAAGTTGTGCCATATGTTAATCATCGGGGGTTGGGTCGCTGCTGTGACATTATTTACACCTTTTCACTAGTCCACATCTGCGGTACTGGTTTTAAAACAGGCAGCATGTGCTGTATCCAGGATAGGCTTGGCACTTTAAATCAGTAGCACTGTATTTCTGCAGAAAAAGAAGGCAAAGAGGTCTTATTTCAACATACGATGAAGAGTGCAAATAAAGGTCTTGAGTGAAACAAGAACATTAAATATTATTAAACATAAAGATTTAATTTAAATGTTATCATCCAACAGCATAATTTCTTAGACCTCCACTTAGCATACTATTCTCAGTGAACAATAGTTTCTCATTTGATTACCACTGTACCCATATGTATATGCTGAAAGACAAGTTAGCAGTTGACTTGTAAATATTTACAGAGTACCTCCCTCATTTCGGTTAACCCTTTAAATTCCAGTATATCCAGCATATCTGCTCTGTTAGTCATAAGTCAGTGATTCCATGATCTGGTTTTGCTAAATTACAGAGAAACGCTCATGATGAAGAGCTTAAACGTCACAGTTTTTAATGGTAATGTAGTTCCATAAACAAATTAGTAAACAAGCAGATAAGCACAGGATAGGATCTTCACCTACAGCAGTAAGAAGTTGCACGTTTTATCAAAACAAGTGGAAATTGAGCTCAGTTTGAGTTCACACACTTGAGCTGGGTCAACAGAGCAAACCGTTAAAATGAAAACGAAACACTATGTAACATTTAAACGTAGCTCATCATCACTTCTCATGGGAAGTCTTTCTAGCCAGTCAAGTGCGGAGGTGTTTTCTTATCTCGGCTTGTTTTTCTAGGGAGGAACATTTTACAGGAAGAACTACGTTTGATGATCACATCTAGAGACATTTATTTGTGTATGAAAAGGAGTTACCTTACTGGCAAGGTCACAATTGTAGCTTAGTAGAAAGCCCTTGATATACTCCAAAACATACACGGACACAGTTCTGTTTTTGCTACATTGACAAAAATCTCCTTGAAACCTCCGTTATGCAAATGATTGTTAATTCTGAACCATTTGGAGAATAGTACCAGTGATAAACCAGCCATTATTTTAAAGTGAATGATTGCAAGTACGTTTTCTTTAGATCTAAGAGGGTTTTTCAACTGCTGGAGGAAAGTGAGTCAAGATGAGGCGAGGAGCGGTGCATGGCAGGAGACGGCACACTGAAAGGACTGAAGGCGCATTGTTTCCAGTAGGATGCCGTGTGACTCACGTGTGTCCTGTTTGTCTCAAAAAGTGGAAGCTGTCCTTGTTCTCGGCTTCCTGCAGGCCTGGTGGGAGTCCACAGCAGTGCTCTGCAGCAAGAGTCTATGAGAACATTTCCTTTTGTCGAACAGAGGTACTGCTCCCCCAAGGGAGTATGTCATCAGGGGTTTACCTTCAGTGCTTTGTAAGCAGTTGGCAAGATGAGGTCATTGTTTCTGTTTTGAGATATAAAAGAGTCCTCACTTGTTGGAGCCTTTCGTTTGTGCCCTTGATTTTTTTTTTTTTTTACGCTGTTGCTACAAAATAAGCATTTTGAAAGCATGTCAGTAATAAATACTCTGTTATTCTAGAGATTATGGTTTTCTGTGTAATGAAAACACACTGTGTGATAGGCACATATACCAAAACAAATCTAAATCTCACCATGAAACCCAAAGCCTTTTGAAGTCCAATATGTTCACTGAATGTGGGCAGCAGTCTGAGCTACAGGTTATGAGATAGTCTGGCATTAAAAGCGAAAGCTGCTTATTCTTTCTTGTTCACTTCTACTTTGTGTGAGGGTGTCGGACAGAGCAAGAACAAGATCCGGAGTGAACTATCCATCAAAGGTTTGCTTCCCCTCTGTGAGTGGTCCTGATGTTCGCGGTGACCAGAGCGGCCCATGCGAAGAGGAATGCTGGAAACTGGAGCACTAAATTGCTCTGTATACTAGTTAATTGCAGTGGCAAGTCATCACTAATATAATGAGCTGCCGTTCCCGATTTGCGTCGTGTCCCCTCTTCTTTCTGTGCCCTGAAAGAGTGGGGGTAATTGCAGACCTCAGTTGATGATGAATGATGAGTTTGTTTCACACAATAATAGCAGCGGGGGTTGGGACATGCTGAATAAGTGGGTCAGTATGCTGAAGAAAAGGGGATGCGCGGTTGACCCCCTGAAAGGAACGCGTAGCCTGTTTTGTGTCTTAAGTTGAAAGCTGCATTGTGTTTTCAATGAGCTGAAATGTGTGGAATTTTGTCAAGTTTGAAAAATCGTGGTCATACTTTCTTGAGAATATATGAATTTGCCTTTTTTTGAGCATTACTTATGAGTTCATCATGTTCTGTAACAAAACACGTCGGCACATTTGTATGTGGATCAGATCTTTCGTGTCAGCATGTGCTGGTATGCAAAAAATGTGGGAAGATGAGGTGCAGTGAGTAGAGAGAAGGGCTTGTTTCCAAGAATGTTGGGGTCAAAGTAGAGAATGTGTTCCCTGCAGACCTCTTTCTTCACTCAGCTCCAGCTTGGTTACAGTGCACCCACAGGAGAGGCTTGGATCTTTTCATTTATGACTCTTCAGGGTGCTGCAGTTGCATCGCTATCTCTGCAGCGCTCTGATTGTCAGTGTTGGAGGCTTTAATAGGTCTCAGCCGTCCTCTCCCTTCCTAACTGTAAAGACAGAGCTTTGTGCTTATCACACCATTTTCAACTCTTATTATGTTTCACCTACAGCCCCGAGCCACAGTGTGTAACACGGCCACATTGTTATCACGCTCTCATCTGTAACCTCTATCCCAAATGTTTTATTTTTTCATTTCCTAACTCCACAGTTTCCACACAAGACTCCTCAGTGATCTCCTGCTCACATATATGCAGTTTGTTTTCTGGCCTGTGCCATTCTCGCCCGTATCTCTGCCTGCCTCACGAGTAATCTCTGCCAGTGTATGAACTGAAGTCTCACTGTCTGATCATCAAACTTACGTAGCCCAGAGAAGAGTCCCCCCTCAGGCATGTTTTGAAAGTAAAAACTCCCGCATGAGTCTGTGTGTTTGATGATAGCACTATATTTCTCAGCGTAGCTTTAGGAGCTGATTTAGCAGGCAGCTGGAAAGAGGAGGAAGGAGATGATGGAGAGAGTTTCTGCATCTTGACCGAGGCAGCAAGGAATTAGTCAGTTATCCTTGTTGAAATATTAGGTCTTCTAGGTCTTCAAACCCTTTTTATGATAACTTTATATAGATTGATGACATTAAACACTAAATGCCGAGCAGTCCGTGTGAAACCAGGCAGTGGCTGTGAGCACTGATGTGGTGCAAGCCTAATCTGACAAAACAACATGCAGGAGTCAAGTTAAATACACTCTCCTATTGAGATGACCAAGAACCTTTGAGACTAGTGGTTAAAAGCTGAGAGTTTCCGTTCATCAAGCAGTGCTTTTAAAGATAGTCTGTGTGTTTCCTTGTGAAGTTGTAGGCGATTGTTCATTTTTCACATCATTGTTTGGTTTTACAATGTTTCGATGTTCTGCCGGTTTCTAACCCACATGACCGGGAAATAATGAATCAAAATCTGAATGGCTGTTAGCACATTTCAATCACATTTTGCTCTTACACTTTGTAACTATGCCAGCTTACTGGTTCAGTACATGAATTTGGACATTGTAAATGCGTAAAGTGGTGGTGGAGATCTTCATGATTGAGTTGTTAGTCATCAGACCTGAACTGTTGTGAGTGTGATTTGTGGGTGTTCCTTCTTTCCCTCAAAGGTTTATTCAAACCTTCTTCTTTGGCCTGGAACACTGGAAATGGATTTTTCTCCTTTTTCTTTCCAGCACAGTACTGAGCCTTTGCGTTTTGGCACTGTGAAGCTGGAAAGTCAATCTGAGTCACACTCAACTAGCATTAGTAATTTTGATAATTGCTGTCTAATGAATGTAATTATTTTTAAGAAATGAAACATCTATTACAGTGCTTATTTCATATTTTATGCCTTCACATAACAAGACCCAGTTTAACATTGGAGAAATGAATGCAATTGTAGATCATAGAGCTGAGTATTTTTTGTCCCTCAAAAATCAAAGGCTGTAGATTAGATGGTCCCAAAGTTTTTAATATCCAGAAAATCAAATCTGTTCCCAGGAAACCCCAAAATTAAATGATTGCTTTTAGATATAATTCTGCACTGACTACAAGGAAGTGTCCCTGCACTCTTTGGGATGGAAGCAGCAAACACAAATTAAACGTGTGTGTGTGTGTGGTTTTCGCTAATCTTGCAAACTGTGATGAAGGCACATCAAAACATTTTCATGTCTTATAACCATGCATGTTTATACGATGGTTGCAGTCGTGACTGTTGTCAGCAAAAAGTGTTTGTGGTGTAAACAGCCAAATCCCAAAGAGTCAAAGTTGACACTGTAAGGAAGACACTAGGACGTGTAGCACAAAGAAATGTGATTTATTCAACGCTTACCCTTTTTTTTTTTTTTTTTTTTTTTTTATTTAAAATAAAAAACTTTAATGTCTTGGAGCATCTGCATGGTCACAATCTCACTAGTGTCTGTAATTCCCTGTTCTGTCCCAACACCCCTGCAAACTTGCAAATTGGCTTTGCACAGAGACTCTTTTAAAAGCAGGTCTCTGTTTCCATTTCTCTGAGGAGGAGACAAGATTTGATTACTGTCCTCCTTTGACCAAAGAGATGCCAACGCTTCTCAGCTATCGCGTTTTAATTTCTATTTCAATCCTTCCTTTCAGTCCATGACAGGCCTTCTGTTCCAGTTACCTCAGGTCTGTTACCTTCTTTTTTGAGAAATGCTGTATATGTAATACATACTACCGTGCTGGCAAAGCAAATCCAGGCCTCTACACTGCCAAAGAAGCTTTTTTTTTAAAATTTATTTTCCTAATATGAGGGTTAAGTTCAGATAATGTGATACCACAAAGGGACCGACTTGTACTCAGAATGACCTTGGACAGTTTTTTATTTTATTAAGTTAGGTTTGGATATGTAGCTCCTTTCCATCACAAGCAACGCAGGCATTTTTTCTTTGACACAATGAGGCTGCCTCACGTCAGCTGTCAAAAAGCTCAAATCGCAATAAGAGAAAAACAGGATCGTAACTTTAATTTACCTCCTGCCACCCAAACAGAGAGCAGCTGACTGACAGACCTATAAACCTAAAATACATGTCTGCAACACACACACACACACACACACACACACACACACACACACACACACACACACACACACACACTTAACAAGAGTTAAGGCTTATCATAGCCTGTCACCCATATTTAAGCAACTTTGCAAAGCTCTAATCTCTTTGTTTAGACTGAAGCTGAAGAGGTCATAACTTGTTTTTCAATGAGAAGTCAACTAGAAACAGACAACCATTAAAAGGTTTTGTTGATTACTCCAGTCTTCCCCTTTAAAACATTAATGGGTAAAATCTTCATAGCATGCAGGCCCATGAATGTAATAGTACAGTAAGAGTTGGTGCCGAGACAGCTGGTTGATGTTGAAGCTTGTTGTGTTGAACCATGGGTATAATCTGCAGGTGATGGTTTTGCGACGAGTGGTCTTAATGGAAGAGTCATACAGATTGGTTTTTAGTACGCAGAAGGAAAGTTAAATGAACAGATATCAGTGAGGAATGAGATGAGCTTTGTCAGCAGAGGGAAGAGGAAACGACTGAGAGGCTGGAAACGTGTGAGTGAAGATTGACAACTGGAAGAGCAGGAAAGTAAGGGTGATTCACCAGTAGTAAAAAAACTAAACAAAACGGAGAGGAAATATGAGAGAAAACAATGTCCTTCTGGATGTTTCGCGTCATTTGGTATCAGCCAATCGATTTGTTCGTGGTGCTGTGGGCCTGTTTTAGTACATGAAAACACAGTTAACATGTTTTTGCAGCTGTAATACCTTTGACTTGTTGTATTTGTTTGTGATATAAATGTCAAGCTTTGTCTAGTGGCCTTGTGATTGTTGCATCCAAAATTCTTAAAATGTATTAAGTATTTTATAGTGCATTAAATTATGTTTGAAAAGGACTCAAAGGTACTTTTAAGTTTTTCAAGTATTATGTATTGTGTTTTTAACATCAATACATTATCACATTCATTTCAAATGTTTTAGTGTAATAAGGATACAGAAACTGTCAGCAGGAGTTTTGGCAGTCTTTGCACTGCATGCCACATTGTGCACCATTCTGTAGGATTTTGTGTGTTGTCGAGGTTTGCCAGATGTTGGGACCCATAGAGCAAATACCTCCATGTTTGTCTTCAAAAAAGAAAACATGGAGGTATACTTGGAGGCAACATCAAGATTGGGGAGGTGAGAGAAATTACAACATGTTAGTTGTTGGGAATAACTGAGAGAGCCAAGATTTCACTACAGCACACGACATGGGACACATACTTCACTTTCAGCATTCATGCTGCGCTTCAAAGACTGCACAAAGTTAGTTAATGTGCAACTTAAGACAAACAGTTTGAGTACACATGAGGCCCCAAGTCAAAGTTTGAGTTAAGGTAGAGGACGGGAAAAAAAGAACTAGCGGTAAGATATTGCCACATATTCTTCAGTGATATAGTACACTGGAGCCAGCTTGTGTTGTCAGACACTTTGTTAAATTTGTAATTAAAGAGGTGATAATGAATTGTATTAAATAGATAATTTAAACTAATTATTGTCTAAGAGCTGATAAAGTGATTTGATTTGTTTGCTAATCCCTCTGTGATTGTTGGGTAACCTTTTAATAATGCTTTAACGCTTAAAAAGAATGATTAACATTTTGCAGTATTGACTAAGAAAATAATCAAATTAGTTAAACCTTTTTATAAGAAAGAACTAGTGTATGAGAAATTAGTCGGCCAGGTAATTTGGTTCTCACACATGCAATTGTAATATTAGAGGTGACATGTTTGTTTTGCAGTTTAAAAAAGTTTTAACAGACATTGCTGTCGTCACTGCTTCCTCTCACAGGCAGCAGCAGGGTCTCCCTCTTTCTGACTGGGTGGCTTTGCCCATGTTTTTAACTCGTGTGGGAAGTAGGGCAGGCAGAGAAGTGAGGGCTGAACTTCTTGCTAAAATGGAGCACCGACACACTCTTGTCAATGCTCTATTATTGTTGTGAACACTGTGTTTAGCCCCGCATCCCACCCAATCCCTTTTTCCATTTCCATGAGCGTCCGCCCTCAACACAATCACAGTACAGCCTCATAGATTACCCAATGTTTTATGTGGGTATAAATATTAATATAAACCTCCTAGAAAATGACCTTATTCATCAGAAGTAACATGAGCATGACGACATTAACACTGATGCAGATCTGGGTCATCTTAGGTTGAAGGCTAGTTTGTCAGCTATTAAAGAGATGTTTGATTGATATTAATACAACAGTCCTGCAATAAATCCTACCTTCATGGAAATGATAATGTTCAGCTTTTGTTCAACTTGATGGTCATTTTGGAGACTGTAGTTTGAGGTGCTGAGGAATTGTACTGCATTATGTTGAGTGGTGTTTCTAATATTTACAGTAGTTTTACCCTGTTTAATACAACATCTCACAATGTTTGCAATTGTGATATAGTTACTGTATATAGTTAGTCTTATTTTATTTGTTTATCTTCTAACATTCACCTCTCAAGTTAAGCCAAACAAATAAGAATTAAATAGTGGATTTTGCAGTATCTCACTCCTTTGACCAAACTAACTGACCCAGGTCGGCAGAGATGAGGGCGGCACTGTGGTGACAGGGGAAACAGGTCTGACTGGCATGAAGCAGGGAGGCTTCCATTCTAGTACAGGAGGTGCAACTGTTCACGCACGATGACAACAAGACGAGCTGACCGACGAGTGACTTTCATCTTTTGTCACAAAGGGTGAAGAGTAGTAGACTTTGGATTGCAGCAGAAACTAAACTTTGCATTTGTAAATAAATGACCACCTTCAAAACCTCCTTCAAATGCCCAGTGTTGCTAATTACAGTGCTATAACTCACAAAGCGCTAAACATTTGCCTGCTGCAGTTAAAATCTTGTGACCACTAAAATCCGCTATGATAACCCGTTTCTTTGACACGTCCCGATATATATCAAAGTTAAAGGAACTTGTGTTTTATGGTTTCCTCTTTCTGCTAATTGTGATGTAATTTAGCAGGAAGGTGTCTGCTGCAGGTATTTCTGCAGCACTTCAAAAAGGCACTGGTTAAGAATAGTAAACCAGTTTCTAGTTCTGCTGTTTGTATTGATGCATTTTTTTTGTGCCACCTTTCATCAGTGTCACCAGCTGGGTTACAACTCGGTCAGTTGGTTCTTTAAAGCAGAAGGGTGTGTGTGTGGGTTGTGCTTTCATACTTTTGTGCACACACACATGCTGTGACGTACTTGGATGTCAGCAATGTGTGTGATGAGTAACCTGCCTGTCTAGGAAGACTGCATTGAACTTTATTATCCCTTTGACATCTTCACACCTTGAGTATTAATTTAGTTTCATTTTCACCTGTTTCAGGTCTGTTATATAGTTCTGTGTCCACAGGTGTAAGTGCAGGCATACCTTGCTGTACTATAAAAACAGGAAAGTGCCAAACCAGTTTCCTGACATTCCACTTAAAAGTCTTGTTTCCAAACAAACCTTTGCTAGTCTTTTGTCTGCCAACTCTGTCATTAACTTGAAGGGTTTCATCTCAGCTGAAACCTGCTATCTGTCATTCTGATTGAGTCATGTGGTTTCTGTCAGTTTTCTTCATTTCTGCCTCCTTCTCTCACACATGCATGAATTTTAATCTGTCTCTTGTTCTTTCTTTCCAGCACAGCACTCCACCCTGTAATGTCAGCGCCAAAGCACAGTCTTCATTCATAAATTTGGGCACAAGGAGAACTCGCAGGACTCTCCGTTAACTCTGTCACTGCCACAAGTGCAGTATAACATTGATCACTGGGTTTATAGCGGTCACAAGACATGTGTAAAAACCCATCTCACAGCTGTATATCAGGTGGAAAAGCGTAATCTAGTGACACAGGAGACTAGCAAGTTTGCCACACTAGCTTGCAGACTTTGTGTGGCCCTCAATCAACTAAAGAAAGGAGTCTAAAGAAAGCTCCGATTTAGTTGCCTTCATTTGTGGTTTATTATGAAGTGTGAGAGAATTACAGGAGGACATTGTTGTTCTGTCTCCACAGCAAAAGAATTTCCGCAAGAGGCTTAGCCTTTCAAGTAGCTTTTGGTTGCCTTTGGGCACCTCAAATGTTCCATCGTGCATCTTTGTTCCACTTTCTGTTGAGCGTCACAGACTCCTGCCTTCCTTTTGTACTGAAGCTTCGTGTCTTGTTCTGATGTGCAGAGCAGCGCAGCAGTGGTCCGTGAGAAGACTGAAGTGGAGGCAGCCAAGGGTGCAGTGGAGAGCCAAGCAGGACGGCTGACCCAAGAGGCCGAGCGGCTGCGCAGGCGGGTTCAGGAGCTGGAAAATGAGGTGGCCAAGCTCAACCGCATAATCGACGAGGCCAAGCTGCAGGAGAGCAGGCTGGGGGACAGAGTTGGCCGACTGGAGGTTAGGAGTCAAGGCATATAACAAGGGAGTCCGTCACAGAACTGCAACTGATGCTAGTTGTATTATATTGCTGGTTTAGTTCTACACTGTCACTGTAGCATGTTATATTATATGAAAGTCTTATATGCTACAATGTCCACTTAACAGAGAGAGAAAAAGCAATTGGAAGAGTCTTTGGCTGAAATTAAGGAGCAAGAAGAGGAGATGTCACGTGCCAATCGAGCGTTGACCATTCGGTTGGAAGATGTGCAGGTGAGATTAGCAACCACTGCATGTGGCGAAATCTGGATTTCTGTCACAAGCACTGTTTGACATGTTTTAATATGGTGTACTTCTATAGAGGAACTTGACCAAACTGAGCAGCGAACACAAGGACTTGGAGCAGAGGTTACAAGAAGAGAGGACTCAGAAGGAACAGTTCAAGATCATGAAGAACAACATAGAGGATGAGAGGAGGTTGCTGGACCGTACAGTGGAGAAGCTCCAGAGGGAGGTGAGTGTACTTGAATCTGTAGTCCAGTAACATTCATCCCAGCAGACACCACACGAGTAGAGGTGGTTTCATTTTGGTAAAATGTGTTCCTTCATCCAACCTTGAGTCTAATGAATTCATTTATCAAATTTCTTATCTTTTCTTTGTGTTTTTTTAGCATAGGCATTCTTAAATAATAAATTATTTAAACAACACAGAGGTCAAGTGCTCATTTGGTTTCATGTGCACTACATCCTGAGAACCTTTTTTTTGCTCACAGGTCACAGAAAAGAAAATGTTCTTCAGGCACTTTTGGGCCGAGCTAGGAGTGTATATTAATTGCTTAATATAGTCGGGTATGTTGGTTTAAAATGCCAGCAGGTTTTGACCTCCATAGGGTCTTAACCAGGGTGGAAATAATAAGAGAGTCTGAAGAACATTTACTTTTCTATGACCACTGAACAATTTTTTTATTATTTTTAAATTAAAGGATTTGAAAGGATTTAGGTTTATGGATTTAATTTTTTTTCTCTCACATTTCTTTCTGTCTTTGACCTGGACTTTGTCTCACTGTGCCGACAGATGAATGATATTGTGGATGCGTCCCAGTTGTCCACTCGGGAGCTGCAGGAGCAGATTGATATTTATAAAGAGAAGAACCGTCGGGAGCTGACAGAGCTACAGAGACTTCTGAATGATCGAGGACAGGAGCTCGACAAGTATCTGCTGGCTACCAAAACCCTGCAAGAAGAGGTACAGTGAGCTAGGTCAGCTTCATCTACAGCAACGTAACGGCACAGATTTGAATGCTGACACTACTTTCATGGTGAGAGTGGTCAAGTCAAGGCCATCATTACTCAGTCCAACCACCCCTCCCATGCAGAACAGCAGATGATGAGCCATTGATCTGACTCAACAAGTCTGACCCCTCTATTCACCATCATTCTCTCCTTTCAGAGAGCGATGTCACCACTTGGGTATTTCTGCTCCCTGCTGCCCTCTCAGACCCAAAACATAGTATTAAAATGAAGTCGTTGATCCAAGTCAACCTGTAGAAAATCTCAGTTTATTAAATTTAATGTTTACACACACAGTTAGAGTTAAAAGGGAAATGTGGATAATGCCGATATAATCCCCTCTCGCTCGCTCACTCAACCCAACCGGTCGAGGTTGATGACCGCCCACCCAGAGCCTGGTTTTGCTCGAGCTTTCTGCCTGATAAAAGGGAGTTTTTCCTTGCCACCGTCGCCTGGTGCTTGCTCACAGTGGGAATTGTTAGGTCTCTGTAAATAGTCAGTCTAGACCTGCTCTATATGAACAAGTGCCCCGAGATAAGTTGTTGTTATATACTATAATGGTGAAACTTCACTCTGCATTGTTTGCTTCCAATCAGTTTATCCTTGTCAGCACTTTAGACTGCAATGAATGTTTTTGTTGAAACTAGAAATAGATTAATGTAAATAATTTGTTAGGAAGAGGGTGGCTTATGTTGTTTTTATTTATCGATCAAATATTTATTTAAGGAGGTGACAGTTGGGATTGTATTTACAGTGATCGCACAGAAACAGTTTTATGGGTCATTGAAAGCAGAATTGCTTCAGGACATTATGAGATATAATGTAGTTTAGGGAGGGAAGGGTCATAGCAACAAAGAAGTAATACAGATAACAGTACTTAAAAGATCAGTGCTCCCTTTAGGTGAGGAACTATCTGAAGCTTTGAGTCCATGTGAGTCATAGTGTCTGTGAATGAGATATAGTTGAGTGTCAAAATTTTGTCAGTTTTTCTGCTCATTTCAGACCCAGAGGCAGCAAATGTGAAAGAGTGATGTTCGTTGGAGATGTTTTCTTATTTTCTTGAGGTGTGTGATGAAGCAATATTATGACGCTTTCCTTCCACTGATTTGTAGCAAGAACACGTTTATTTGGAATGTGGTCATGTAAAAAGAAGAGGATGAAACAAAAAGAAAACATTTTTAATAAGCAAACCATGTGTGGGTTTTGGCCACTAGTGGTGCTGTGAAACAATGTTTAGTTTTGTGTTGTACCAACATGATGTGAGAGACATTTCTGCTGACTTCACAGGGAGGTGAGGCTGTTAGAGGTAATGTGCCCTAACAGGAAGCAATGTGCCAGTTAAAAGAGAAGAATGCAGATTTAAAGATACATTTTAAATTGCAAATGTTTTATGAGGTAGGAAATGCATTCAGCATGTTTGTTAGGTCTTTAGGATACACACAATGCTCCCTAACTCTAACCCTGTAAACATAACCGTGTCTGTTCATAATGAAAAGGTTTTGGCATGCTGTTCCTGATTTTAAGCTTGAGAGGCTTCGTAGCAAAGAAAAAAACAGTACTGACATTTTGTTCTCTGGGAGGAACTTTCTACTGAAACCTACAGTTATTACTTTCAGCCTATATCTGACATGCATAACATGCTGCCACTCAAAGGACAAGGTCAGCATCCATATTCTCTGCCTACATCGATACTGATGTCTTTGTCCAGCTGGTGCACAGGAAGAAGAGGATATCAGTGTTGTGAAAGCTGTGCTGGCAGGATTCACATCCTTCTCCTCTACCTCTCCTGAGTAACTGATTGCTCTGGACTGGGCCGAGTGAGTCCACTTTTCCAGCTGCTCTCAAATGCCCCGTCCGTCTCCACCCATGGGAACCTGGCAGAATCATTAACATTACAAGTGCAGATATATATCTATATCTATATATCTATATATAGATATAGATCTATATATATCTGTTTCTTTTCAAGAGACACAAGAAGGCAATATGATAAAACAGCTGTGCATCATTGCAGTTTTCACTCCTTCTATATCTGCTTTATTCATTTAATACAGTAATTTATTCATTGTCAAACGTGCTTATTGCTATTCAGGGCCTGAGAGAGCATGTGCGATTATCCCATTACAAGTCGTTGTATGCCCAGCTTTAGCTCCACGGCTTATATTAGGTCTTACTTAAGTATTTACATGATGAAATATGGAACAATTCTGCACTAATGGCCAAATATTTGTTCTGGCTGAGGAATAAGGGCAGATGATGAATTTCCATTGTCATGAAACAGTGGGGGCAATTTTCCAGCTGTGGGGGGCACTGCTGCTGAATGAACACGGGGAAACACACTAGATTCATTATTCACTCAGGGGAACGTATAATAATTTCCCTAAGCAGCAACTAAATTGTTGGTCATCGCTACAGTGGTAATACTTGATAAGAAGCAACATGACATATTGGAGAGGGAGATCACAGTTTAATCCACACTTACTGCAGAAGTATTTATAACATGCTGAGGGTCCTTTTTAATGAGATGCTAGACCAGTTACAGGGATCAGAAATGTGTCCTAAAATATTTTTAATTAAAAATATGTAGGTCTAGGTATTTATACAGGACGTTCAAATGTTTTAGAAATAAAGAATGGTTTTTCACTAAATTTTCAGCTGTTGAAATATGCTGATGCATTTCGTTTTAGTTGTCACACAAGGAGGAGGACCTGCGGCGGTGTCGGAGGGAACGAGATGAGGCCGTGCTCAGGGAGAACACGCTGGAGAAAAAAGTTCACGATCTAGAGGTGGAAGCTGAGACAAAGTCCCACGCTAAAGATGACAAAGCTCGACATGTCAAACTCATGGAGGTGCATAATGATAAAGGTTTTGTCATTAGTAGAAAAAAATGTAAAAATATTGCAAAAGGCCTTATGACAATCATTGTAGGATACTTGAACACCTCGGTAATCAATGCTTAATCAAAATATTTAGAGAAAACAGATTCCGATATCAACACTCACTGACCATACGGATGTAACTGCTCCGCTTTGCAGGAGAGGATTGCCCAGCTGGAGCTTGACCTGGATGAGGAGCGTAAGAGTGGAGACCAGCTTATGGACAGGATAGACCGAGGAAGAGAGCAGGTACAACACACGCACACGTGCACACACTCTCAACACGTTCATATTATCAGAACTCACCTGTCTGTGACCCGCTGTCCATGTTCACTTAAGTTCACACAGACATGTCTCTGTTCCATTACCACCTGTAAATGATATCCAAATCTCCTGTTGCTTTGTCTTCCACCTCTAACATCATGACCGCAATCACTAACCTCTGAATGAAACCAACACATGATCACAAAACAATTTCAGCTTTCAATTCACATGATTCATATGCAGGTTCATGGGTTGTATCGGTGCTCTGTTAGGTGTATGTGTGTTTTTTACATATAATACCCACACGCCAAAATTCACAGTTTATTTCTGGTGTGGATGAAGTGGACTGGTTATTGCTTTGTAAGATGATCTTGCATAATCATTCAGGTTGGCAGCCTGCCAGCCTGGTCTAAGAGCGTCCATCCAATTTTCATGCATCAGCCACAAAAGACCCTTCTTAATGCTCCGCCCGAGCCAAAATATGCAAGTTGCCAAATGTCTCAAGTTTTCAGGTTGTGGAGTTCACTTGGAAATTACGCTCTGTAACTTCATCTTGAAAACAAATCCAGTTCTTGTGCTTGAAGTCAGTTTTTATATCCTTGCAAGCAAATGCTCCAGTTTTACTTCCTCCCTGATAACGCTGCTGACGGAGGCACTGTGAAGGAAGATTTAGATAAAGTACATGTGCTTTTAAGATTGTTTGTTCGTGGGAGAGTGCTTACTAATCAGAGGCAGAATGTTGGTTCTGGAGGTTTTTAAATAACACTGTTTCATTGCAATGCTGATTTTATGCTAATGTGTATGTCTTGTGTAGCACAGGCAGTCCAGAGTTTTATGGCACCTTTGCAACTCCTTTTTATATTAAATGTGAAACTATGAGCTCCAAAGACAGGCCTGTAAGATTTGGCTTGGTTACCGGTTCCTCTCAGTCTGGAACTGACACAGATTCAAAGGTTGTGACCAAAATCTTTAATTAATGTGCGCAGAGACATCAAGAGAGGCTTAGTGTTGAGTAGAGTATTTAAATCTCCTTAAATGGTTTATCTTTAAAAAGAAATAAATAAAAAAATAAAAATTCCTGGGCAGGAGAAAAGAGTGGCATTGTGACAAAGTGGCATTGGTTCAGTATGAGGCTGAGGTCGGTTGTCAAGGCAACACTCGAGTTTTGTGTGGAGTAGGTTGAGTGCACTCCCAAACACACACACACATGCACGTGGGTATGAGCTGGTGTGTGTGCTCTAATGTCTGTGGGGAGGGAGGGGTGGGTATGACTATGGGGTGGAGCGGTGGCGGGGTTGCAGCAGAGGCAGCAGGAAGAACACCTGCGTCTCTCCTGGCACCAGGTGCTCCTCTCCTGTCTAAATGAGAGTAATCTCTCCTCTCCTCTCCTGCCGTCTTTCACAAAGCAGATTAGTTTCGCTGTATGTTCCAGTCTGCTGATTCAGCTCCCTCAAGCACTGTGCTAGGTGCACCAGTTATAGGGGCCATCGTTCATCAGAGCAGCCCACTGTCACCCCCTAATTGGCATAAAATATCACCAATTCTAAGCTCCCCTCACAAAGAAAGAACCATCACCTCTGTATCGATTAGTTTTCATCCTCCCTTCTTTTGAACTAGGCTATCACTGAGCAGTCGCGTGCATGCAGCAAGGCCTCTCGGAGTCCATTTCATGTTCAGTGAGTGGATATATGTTGACATAAGATTAGTATTAAAGAAATGGTTCGACATTCAGCCGGCTATGTTAGCTTAGCATCAAGACTGAGTACGGGGGGGAAAGCCTGGTAACAAAATCTGACTTCCAGCACCTAACGCTTACTATATTCACATAAAGCTGTGTACCTTTTTTACACGTCAATTGCTGAGCTTCAGAGGTGCTGGCAGGCTGATTTTGTTACCATGGGAGATATCTAGGCTAGTTTCCCGTTTCTCTTCTTTGTGCCAAGTTAAGCTAACTGACTGCTTGTGGTAACTTTGTATTTTCTGCACAGACATGAGATTGGTGTTGATCTTAACTCAGCAAGAAATCGAATCGGCGTATAAAAAAAAAAGTCAAACTGTTCCTCTAATGTTGTACGATCACAAACCTCTCACACAAAAGTATTGCCATGTTTAAAAACTAATATTTTGTATACAGTCTGAAAGCACAGTTATGTCACTGAGAGTAGAATGCAGCCGAACACGAAAATCCAGCTCACCAATTAACTGAGCATTAACGCCTCTATTGTTTAGCGTTTTGACTCACTGAGCGCTGCAGTGGATTCTATTGTGAGTGAGACTCAGACGGTGCCTGATAATAACTGTCATCAGATTGTGTGGGACCGTAGCGATGACACTGTCTGGACTCGGGTTGACAGGTGGAGCAGATGAGGAATGAACTCCTGCAGGAGAGGGCTAGCAGACAGGACCTGGAGTGTGACAAGATGGCTCTGGAGAGACAGGTACACACTCTCCTGTCTGGAGGAAAGCAACTACACACAGTGTTGCTATACAAACTAAACAAACAAAGCACCTACTCATTTCATGTCTTTTCATCATTTTCATTTGATCGTATCCATCCTCACATCAAGTTCCAAGTAGTTTTTGTGATACAGTGAAATGATTGTGGTATAAAGCTACACTTTCCTAGTTAAGCACCTCACTACTTCTCTCTTTGTGACCTCTGTAGAGCAAGGATCTGAAGAGCAGAGTGTCTCATCTAGAGGGCTCCCAGAAGTCCAACAAAGAGGGCCTGGTATCCCAGCTGGAGGATCGCATACAGGAGCTGGAGGAGAGGCTGGAGGGGGAGGAAAGGTGAGTTGAAGGCTCGTATTGGGAAAAGAGATGAAGTGTGCTGAGGTTAAGGTGATGGAAGAGGAAAGCTGTAGGGGGAAGGTTGACTGAGAAGTAGAGAGGTTCATTAGGTAGGATATGACAGCCAGGTTTCAGATGAAAGTTAAGAGTTTGTACGTCATCACTGATGGAGTTAGTCTACAGTGCTGGAGCACATGTACAAGAAGGATTGAATATACAGTGACTTTTAAATCATTTTCTCATTTTCTGCTGGCTAATCAAAACCTTGTAGAGAATCAGACTCTTAATTCTTTGAATTCTCAGATTTATTCAAGTCAGGATGATGTGCTGCATCACGTGTATGATGGCTCGTCATGCTGCATGTGTTTCAGGGACCGTGCCAACCTGCAGTTGGTGAACCGCAGGCTGGAGAGGAGAGTAAAAGAGATGATGATGCAAAGTGAAGAAGAACATCACTCAATTCAAGATCAAAAGGACCAAGTACGTCATACGCTCTCCGGCGTATTAAACTTTATTAAACTTCATTAAACTTAATTTAATACAGACTTTGAATTAAGTTAATAGTCTGACATCTGTTTGTCAGCCATATAGTAAAAATGTTTGTTGCTCTTTGTTGAACCCTTTTTACGCTGCATGTGTTGATTTTTCTTGAAGTTAAATCTGCGTCTAAAGGCCTTGAAACGGCAGATGGATGAGGCTGAGGAGGAGATCGACCGGCTGGAGCACTGCAAGAAGAAGCTGCAGAGAGACCTGGATGAGCAACAGGAGGCCAATGAGCAGCTCCAGAGCCAGCTCAAAGCTCTGCGAAGTGAGATCAGGTAAACAACAATATCTCAATGGTCCATTTGTCATCGGTAACAGAAAGAGCAATGCTTTAAAATGAGAAAAGGTTTAGGATCAGCATCCTAGTTGTAATATTGTTCTGTTTCATCCAGGCGTAAGAGCACCTCTGCTCCGCTGCTCAACAATCTGGACAACTACGACGATGACGACGACGATGACATCAGCACCGATGGGGAGACGTACTTTAGCTCATCATCGGGGTACAAGCCCTCCACAAGTCAGGACAACCTGTTGTCCACCTTCACTTTGTAAATGATCCCTGAGGTGGAGGATAAAGATGCTTTATATGAATCACTGTTGGACCAAACAGCTTGAGAGCTGTGCCATGTGCTTTTGAACAAAACTGTAGATATTCCACCGAAAACATCTGTGTGAATATTCTTTCCTACTAAGCGAGAGCATTTTGAAATATTTATTTTTGTGAAAATTCACACTTCAACAAAGTTAATGTAATTCTCCTGGACATTAATTCTGGGTATAATCTTGACGTCCATGAATTCAGTATTATTTGAGCAGCTCTGAGATTATGGATGAAATCATAAATGTTATGTTTTAGCCAGTCCCGTAGAAATGAAATGTACATACCGTTTTAATTTGGTCATTTTAGGTTCACACATTAAGTCTGTGTCAGGTAAATGTGAATGTGTCAATTCTATTCTGAGTGGATTTTGGTAACAAATGGATTACACATGCTTGTCAATGATTATTCTAGCATTAGTAAACTTGGAAATGCACTGTAAAACAACGCAACCAGTACTGCCTTTGTGAACAAGTTATTAACCCTTACTTTTTATGCCTATCAAATATATAATTTACATACACTATCTGAATATAATTTTTTGTATCATTCAGTAAAATAAACTATATTTACTGTTTTTTACCTTTTTTTTTTTTTTTTTTTTTTTCTAAAGAATGAAGGTCAAATCCAAATATATGAAGTGAGGAGTGCCAGGATGTTTTTCTTTATTTATTTGTGGTTAAATATACAAAGTCCTGGCTCAGTGAGGGTTTTAGGGACCAGTAAATGAGGGACTTTGTACACATCCATTTTTATACAATTTTATATGTTTTGATGACAAATAATCGATCCATGGACATATTATCAGCAGGCATTCATTGTAATTTTATCACAGGTTACTCCAAATATTTGTCATGTGACAGTATTGCTTATACATCTACTGGAAAAGGCTGCTTCATGCAATCATGTGGAATGCCTAAATTAACTTTCTTTAAGCTTTTCTGTAATTACTGTCACGGAATCAGACTTATAGTAGTTTCAGTACTGAACAAAGCTGCACATATCAAAATCATTTAATCTCTGAAGACATCATTATACTGGAAACACTGAAACTTCTATTTCTGGTGATTTTTCTCCTGAACGGGGTCAGTGTTACTGAACATGGTTTAAGTCTTTGTTTAACCTCATGTGTCTTTGAATTAGGCCACTGTGTACCTGTGGCCCTGCAATGCCTGTAAAAGAACATGATTTGAATGAGGGAATTTCTTCAGATAAGAGAAATTTATGTTTTTGCTACACTGTGATGATTTGCACTCTCTGTTGGCTGACTATGCCCAAGTCTGATGCCTGTGGAGGGAGAGTGGATTGAGATCAATTCTGCCACTACCTCTCTGTACATGTTTGTATGTTCATAAATCCTGCTGAGACGGAAATAAAAGTTACTTCCCATTACTCTCGCATGCTTTTCCATTTTATTACAGACATTTTTAAGACTTCTAAAAATATGTTCATGAAATGAGGTTTCATCTACTCCTCCCTCTTTGAAAAATGCTATATGCTAAAATTAATTAAGACATTTACTGTAGATATTATTAGTTTTGGCCAGTGGTGGAAGACATATTACAGTCCTTTACTTAAGTAAAGCCATCAATTCCAGTGTGAAGTAAAACATCCTGCATTTTAAGTTTTACTTGATTAAAAGTACTTAAGTATTATAAGTACTAAGTAAGTATCAACCATGCACATTATGTAGAATTTTGATCACTTATAATTTTAATCTTACCTGATCAAAGTGGAGCTGATGCTAATTATTTATATGATGATCATATTGTTTCCTTAAAACAAGTGAAAACATCTGAAACCCTTTTAGTTAGACATATCAACTTGTTCCAAGAGCTTCTTACTAATCAGTGTGAGAATCCTGAAAGAAGACACAATAAGAGATCACTGCTTTAGAATCAAGACAAATGTCACCTTATTCTTGAAAAATCTAATATTAAGATGGGTTGAAGTTAACTCACTACAATGGCAGATTTCTTTCACTTGTTTTAAGAAAATACAACTTTTAAGACTCAATAATAGACACAAAGTATTTGATATGAAGATTTTTACAGTGTTTGCACTGTTCACGGTAAAAAGCGCAAAATTTCTCTCTGAAATGTAGTGTGGTAGAAGTGTGGAATGGCAGAAAATGGAAATTCTCAAGTAAGGTACAAATACCTCAGTATTGTACTTGAGTACATGTATTTACCACCACTGGTTTTGACTAAGATGATTTGATCAGTCCAGTGTCTCGTGATCACTGACTTCGTCCTCCGACAAAATCTGTGGGGTCAAAGCAGCTGTGTCAATAGCAGCTCTTTAACTTTAATTTCGTGCTCAGCAGGTCAGTAGTTTTCCTGCTGGAACAAATGAAGCATATGTATCCTGTGTTTTGGCCCGACCATCTTTCAATGCAGAGCTTCTACCTCCTTCAGTCTCTGGGGTAACAAAACAAAACAAAAAAGATTGATTCCTGCTGCAGAGCTGGAGCACACAGTTCAAAGTGTCTTTGTAATTATTTTAGATCACGGTGTAGTAGTTCTGTTTTTACTTTGATATTAAAGTGTCAAATAAGACACATTAACTCTACTTTGATTGTGTTTTAAAATAAGAAAACATGAAATCTAGTGGTGTAGATGTTCTGGTCTGAAAATTCATTCTACAGCTGACTACAGCAGAACAAGGAGGTGCATAGACTGGACTTTCTTAGTCACACTAGCTGACGGGCTATTGTTGGCAGGGCATGACCTTCATTTGCTGCTATTCTGTGTGGAACAAACAAATCAACCTTTCGAGTGCCACAGTATTATCTCTACGTCTCTTGTGTCAAGCCAAGCATTAAACTAATAGGGGCTGCAGGCTGGGAGGCTTAGGAGGGAAAAGTTGTGTATGCTTAACAAGGTGATCATTCTTGGGATTCCTTTCTGTGCTTGAGTGACTTCAATTGGAGTGACTGCTGAGAAATAAAGAGGCAGACAGCTGAGAGAGAGCTGTGGGTGTTTTCTAATGTGAAGCGGCAGATTTAGAGTTTTGAAAAGCTGCTCCTTTTCACGTGGAGCGCTCTATTTCACAATTGTAAATTAAAAACATACAAGTTTTACAAGTCTTGCAGGGATCTAGAAACATCTCAGTGTAGGTGGACAGAAAAAATAAATAAAACCAACTTGTTAGCATTTCTGTGAAAATGTCACAGTGCCATGCTGCCCCCTAGCTGTAGGCTAATAATGGTTAAACTCAAATACCATAGTTTTGGTTCTCTGGATGAGATTTTTTTCTGGATGAGAGCAGATGAGAAACAATCAGAAAAAACAATGTTAATAAAATGTAGATTTGAACATTATGAACATTATTTTGCCAGTTAACTGAAGTGAGACAAATAATGTGAATTTGTACATTTAGGGTTTTGTGAGTTTCAGTAAGAATGGTCACTATCAATGCAAAGGCCTATTTTTTGTTCCATTGCTTTTCTGCAGATACGAGCAGTAAACGGTAAATAGTTTGTAAGTGGGAGTGGCGTCTGGTTTTTATCACTAGGCCGAACTGTCAGACCTCTGCAGACACAGAGGGACATAAAGGGTTGAAGGTCTCCCACTCAAAGACCCTACATAACTCCCAAACACTTCCATAATGATGATGAGTGGCCTGTTTTAAGACTTTTGTGAGTGATTATGATTTATGTCTGGTTTACTGAATATTGAAGAAAGGTGGATGACCTGTTTGTAAGTTCATGGACTGACCTGTTCTCTGAATCCCCACACAATTATTACAGTATTGTGTTTTTGTTTTATATAACGTCCGTAACATTACTCAGGTTCTGTACAATAACACCACGTTAAACACGCCCCAGGCAGTGAAGACATCAGTACAGCAGGACAAACCTGCTTTCAGGGTTTGTGCGTTTGGAGTCTGTTATGACACACATTTTTTAGTTATTTAACTCATATGTATTTTACACAGCTGAGTGAGTTTCTGTGAAGTAACAAAGGAAGCTTGTGTTCAGAAATGGAATCAGTCATGTGAAGAACCTCTTGACTTATGTTGGTATCATACGTTTCATTAAGCCAAGCAAACTGAGCCATAGATTCAGGTGGAATAACCTGACAGATTATCAGATTAGTCTCAGATTAGTATATGGCTATATTGTTATTGCATCATAACAATATTCAAAGCAACATTATCACAGCATCGGCCATTTGAGCAACACAAGAGATAACAGAGAAGGGAATAAGGAAGATGTTAAAAAGGGAACTATCCCTCAATTACTATTGTGTACAGACAAATCCACTTGTGATATGGCTTGCAAAGAAACATCAGCAACCAACCAGTCCAACGTGTCCCTCCCGTTGTGTATTAGGTCACCTAGATCACTGAGCAAGTGATTAATTTATCAGAGACTGTTAAAGATCCATGAAGGTGTGGTCATTTCCTTTTACATTGGCATCAAGCCCCCTTCCACTAGAGAAACTCTAATTTCTCTAAACCACTATGTTACAGTAAAAGGTCAAGGATAGACTGCATTTTTTCAAGTCTATCTAGTCCTCATTTTGTGCAAAGATTAATTATATAGTTACAGCCAAAGATAACAAGGCTTCTGCAGTTACACAAAACAAGTAGGGATCTTCCAAATTGATTGTGTTTTTAGTACCAAATCCCCTCTTTGTGTCCACCACTGCTCAGCAAGGAAACATTTTTACACAGAATGAGGATCGTGGCGTTTGTGCCTGATCACATACATGAAAATTGCTTTAAGAGGGAATCTCTCAGCAGCTAGTATGGACAAGGCAAACCGAGACCAATAACACTTTCAATGTACCTATGGAAATGTTAGCTAATAGCTAGCTAATAGATAGCTAATTTTAAACAACCCCAAACGAAATGCATGCAAATCCCAACTGTCAACTGCTTTTTAAGGCACGTAAATATTTCAACAGTTGCAATGGGGCTTTTCTGCCAAGCAGTCACTAAACAGTAAAATCCTTCACAAGCAACTGTGACCACACAGGAGAGACGATCCAACATGTGTACTGCAACCTGCATGCAGCAAAGAACAGTACACACAACGTATTGCTGATAAACAATGAGCTCCTAATAAGTGTGAAAGCAGCAAAGCTACTGCTACAGCCACTACAGCCTTTAATGTTACCCCCACTATGACAGCTTTTACAAGATCTGCCTACCAGTGTGTTCAGTGTAGTGTCCTATTATCACTATGTTCCTGTTCCAATTAAAGACACACAAAATCAGCAGATTGTCACATTTAAGAAGGTGGAACCATATTTAATCTTTTGATCTTAATCTGAAAAGTTGCAAGTAATTAAAGCTGTGGTGGAGTAAAAAGTAAAATATTTCCCTCTGAACTGCAGTCAGGTAAGATGATCGAGTATAAATTACAAGTACCTCCAATTTGTACTTAAGATCAGTACTTAGTTACATTACAAAACAGGTGTCTACATGTTGCGAATCTTCTTGTTGGCATGTGTTAAGTTAACATACAGGAGCTTTGTTCAGGAGGAAAATGAATGAGTGTATTGCTTTGTTCTTTTTCAGTCTTATGTAGGGTACTCCATGTAAACGTAGTCGTTCTTGTGAGACCGGACACGTGGAATCCAACACTGCATCAAGATCTAATCACAAAACAGTCAAAGTACAATCAGGACAGGAAGTGGATACAATATGTTTATGGGAGAGGATTTCCACATGGATTTCCACATGACATTGGATTTGGACAGAGGACTGGCTGAGTGACCGGCTCACTGATTGCAGAAGTTAAGAAACGCAATTTGTTTGATGTCTGGTTACTAATTAACTACTCAGTTCTGTAGAAATTTTTCTTACATTCTTCTTTTGATATTTATTGATGTATTTTGCCATTAGTTAACAGCAGATCTTTGTTTAATAATAATTAATAAAACAGAACAAGCTCTTGCTTGGCAAGTTCAACCTTTAAACTTGATTCTCCATTCCTCTGTAACACATTTCTAGTTACTATTAAAAGGGAGTGACTGCAGGCCATTCATACGAAGAATGTGATCCTGCTGTCAGGATGATTGTCTGTCTGTTCCTTGAAGATGTCTGACAGGATGAGTACGTATCAGCTGATGAGTATAAATTCATCGTGTAAAACCAAGTGACGGTGTCGTTGTGAAGCAGAAGGTGACAATAACATTAAAAAATAATGTTTACCGTGTTGTCTTCCTCTTCATCACTATCGACTATCAACCATATCAATAATTTATTGGCTAAAGCGACTGCTATACTACAAGACACCTCTCGTACCTTTAGTATAAACCAGTTTCTGACTTAATTTCATTGGAAGAAGAGGTTTTCACTCAAATCATCATCAAATCAAATAATTCACTTAAGTACAAGTAGCAATGCCAAAATACACAAATACTCCAAAAAACACCATTTTATTGCTTATGAAACTGAAAAAAGCTATATTATATATAGTAGAAATATATTTTGCAGATAGATCATTATTTATACTAACAAACCTTTGCATGTACAGCCATAACAGGAAGATAGTGTTAAACTTCACTGCAGTGAACAGCAAGCACCAACCCCCCCATTAGCCACTCGTGTTGATAAGAAGTTTGCTCCACCTGTCCCAGCCCGAGTAACAGGACCCGCCCTGTGAAAGTGCTGCTCTCAGGGCAGGAGGCGCAGACCAGGGAGGTAGTTGAAATGTGGCCTGACAGGTCTGATGGGAACGCAGAGACACAGAGAGTCACAGTGAGAGAGGCAGGGCGGCCGCTGAGTGACTGACGAGCCTGTCAGCCAGGTGGACTACTTAGGAGCAGTCTGGCTGGAATTAAGACATTGACATAGCTGTGTTTGTGTTGCCGAGTGTGGAACTGGACTTCACCTGATTGTTCCTCTGACTGAGAGGAAAGCTGTGGCCCTGTGGACTCCAGCAGCACCACCAGACGTGACAGTGGAATTTCCCCTCCTCTTCACTGGCTGGAGTCGGGGGCAGATGGTGGATCTGAGAGTTTGAGCAGACCACAGGAAGGAGAGTGAGAGGAAGGGTGGGAGGAAGAAGTCCGGATAGAGGGAGAGGGAGAGAAGCGAGGAGTGGACAGAAGAGGAGACATGCTTCGCTACGGTTCAGGACGAACTGTTTCCACCACCACCACCACAACTGAGGACTCTCCAGAGTCTTCAAGTGAGGTAAGAAGTCCCAGAGAAGTCAGGACACTCAAACGCTCCCTCTGGCTCCCCCATTTTCTCTCTCCCTTCTCTGTGTTTTGCAAACAGTCCAGTGTTTTTTTCTTCCTCCTTCTTCTGTTGGTCCTCTGTTGCCTTTAACTCTGTAGTCTATTGTTCCTTGTCTGTCTGCAGGGAAAGACCTTTCCTCAGTCCAAGTTAACATTTTCTGTCCCCTGATCATCTGAAAGTCCATGTTTGTTATATCATGTGTTCACTTACAGGAGCCTGTAATGGGAGCTGAGTGTGCAGGAGGCAGGGCTGTCATGTTTATTTGAACAGCTCTCTGATAAAAACAGGCCTTTGTACTGACAGAACAGACAGAACAGAACCCGGCCTTTAAAAGTTTAAAGGCCGGGTTCTGTTTAAACCCCATTGTTTTCTAATGAAAAAAGAACTTATTGTAATTTAGTAAACTGAGGGTTAATTCTAAAATTATTGTTTTGGAATAATGTGTGTTTGTTACGTGACCAAACAAAGCATTCCCTGTTGTGTAAATATTACAACAGATATATCTGAAGTACGGTTTCACAGCATTTACATGAACTTTGTTTCTGGCTCTGTTGCCATCGTCTATAAATAAACACGTGGTGGTGGACTGTGGAGCTCTGTCACATTTATCAACCATTCGATGCCTCAGTTTCAGTGATGTTTAAATGACACATTTTCTATCATTTCCCATGATGACATAATACCAAAATAATTTGGCGTGCAGGGCATCACTTATTTGCTTTTGTTCTGTTTGTTTTTCTCAGAGGAGGATCCAACGCCTCAGGTTAACTCTACATGCTGGAGATCATGGAAACAAGGAGCCAAAAACTGAAAACTCAGACACAGTAAGTCATATATCTCCATCACTGAAATTCTCCAATTAACCATAATACATCCTGCCTATAAGTATTGCTTGGCAGCCCTATTTAGATAGGTAAAGGTTTAATGAATAGTTAAATTAAACCTTAAATTCCCTCTTGTTGAACTGGATTTAACTCAACAAATCAACTGAGTTTGTATGTGTCTCACTCTAACTTCAAATGTACAACCATACATTCTACTATATGTATTATATGATGAATTCATGTTGTATACATACATGACATCATAAAATACAAATATAAAGCAGCTGAGATTTATGTGTTTTTATCATCTGGATCAGTTACACAATCATGACAGGAAGGTGTGTGTGCACACACAGCTGTTTCACATTCTCTTCAAAGCTCCAACTCCTGACTCTGTGCTGTAAATCTATTCTCACACAATAGAAAATATTTAAAATACTTGATTTGTGATCAGACGATACATTTGATATCTCACCGAGCCACATGAGACACCTGACAGCGGAAGTTGAAACAGTACTGACTCAAACACTGGTAACTAAAAAAACACAGGTCATAAAATGAGATTTGCTTATTGAAGTGCAGAATTACACCCTGTAGTATCTATGTCTGTTCATGCACATTGTGACTGTGTGAATTATGGTTGTGAGTATGCTGCAGGCTGTGTGGGTGTTTGCTGTAGGTGGCTCTGCCCCTGCCTTTATTTGTGCTCAGGATTGTGATCCAGAGGCTGATGCCAGACTTTGACAGTGAGCGTGTGAGAACTGTGTGCGACTTTACTTATTGTTGGCACTGAGAAGGCTTTTGGTCCTTTTAACTGTGCATGAAGTGCACAATCCATACAGAAACATGGTGGTATGTTGAACCTCGGCCAAGGTGTGTGGTGTTCATCTACTTACCACACCTCCATACACTCCACTGATAGCATGCTGCCTTAATCTCTGAATGTGCTTCCCTTTGGGAGGGTGTGACCATAACTATTGGAACTAATGACAGAGGGCAGTCTGGTCAAGAGAAACACACGTGTGCTCGGTGATGACATGTACTTCAGTGTGTTTTTAGTGAGGACACAAACTTTGCACCCCTGCCGTTGTGCAGCTCACCGGCTCAGCAGACAGAGCAGCTCAACAGCAGAGTGGCAGCTTTTACAGAACTGCCTGAAGTGTAATGAAAGTGGTATGAGGAAATGTAGGAAGTAAAAAAAAATGGAAGATAAACAATGAAAACAGAATAATTATAAAAGCAATATTTGGGCACATTTGCGTAATTCGCTTTCTCGCTGAGAGCCCGATTTAGAAGATTGACACCACTCTCAGGTCTGTACGAGAAAAACAATGTTTAAACTGTCTCTATTCAAAGGTAACAAAATCATCTAACTCTCTACTAGAAAGTGAAAATGTACGCTTCCCAAAATATTGAGCTATTCCTTCCATTTATCCTGTCCTAGGATAAATGTATTATCCTTCTCATCTAACTCTCAGCAAGAACGCGAATAAGCGTTTATTTATATAAGCGTATATTTTCCCAAAATATTTGTCTATTGATATCAGACACAAAATATGTGAGGCAGAACCACCTGAAAATGTACACAAAGTGATGCGCAGGACAACAGTGGTTTCCAATTGAGTGTAATGGCGTAGGCCTGAAAATGAACTCAAATGTTTCACTCAGTATAAGCTAATGTAAATTCACCAAAGTGCTAAAACAAGCGGATATTTAGTTGGCATGTGAAACTGTAATACAGTGTGAAAAAACATAACTTTGAAGCCACTGCAGGGGAAACTGATGGGGACTATCAGGATTCAAGAGGTTAAAAAGTCGTCCCTCCGTGCCCTCTTTATCTGCTCATTATACAGAGCTGAGCTCAGAGCTCTGTGCAGGCGCTGCTGTAAATGCTGTGACACGTAGGTCTGTTGTTGTTGCAACAACAGTTAGTTCAAGTACCAGCACAGTGTGAGCACCCTTGATTTAACTGTCCTTTGTTTTAGCCAATGTGCTTCACCAAATTTCCATTGAAGTTGCTCTGTCTTTGACGCTAGGGAATTTGCTATGGGAAAGCTAAACTTGGGGGGGGGGGGGCAGGGGCTCAATGGCCAGTCCAACTCTTAACCCAAACAGTAGACTGGCACTATAAATAAACAAGACTTAATTTGGCTAAAATATGATTCAATAAACCTTATTCAACTGTGAGCATTTGACTCAAAATTACAATCAATGTTTGCATGTGTAGAGCTGTGGCTGGTACAGTGGATCTCAAACCCGTACTTATAGCTTTTTTTATTTTATCAACACATTAGACATACTTCATAGCGAGTTGAAAATAATCATAGCTTTTTCACCACAGCAACTATGGTATTGATTATTAAAAGTATTACAGCAGACAGTACACCAGATAAGAAACAAATAAAACAAACATGAAATGAATAGCTGTGCGAGTGTGAACCCATATTTTTGGACACTAGGATAGTCTCTGTTGGTTCTTATTGAAAGAGAACAAGTAGAATGTTCAAAAAACATTATGAATTATGATTTTGGACAAATAATAATCCACATGTAATGGTTCCCAACATATAGTGTTAAATCATGCAGTAGGTGCACAGCGGTGAAAGGAGATCGACTGCAAATTTGTGTTAAATATGTGCCTATTGGGGCTGCAGTAATCTAACAGAATATGTATATACAGTATATTTTTTTTTTCTTGACTGTCCTACTAAGGGGTCCAAATTCTTTTTTCATTGTGTGCCTTTTTGGTGACTGGCACTGGGCTCAAGCTACAGCCAGCTTTTCTAATAGCACTATGTAAAGGAAATGACGCAGCAGGTAGCCTAGGTTTCCAAATATCATTATTATGAATAAATAAATTATATCTTATAATTAGTAGTGAGTTTTAAAGTTTTCCAGTAGTGTACTGCGCCAAAAATCCAAATTTTGTTGAAGGTTAATTTAAAAAAAAAACGTTCAGTGGAAATCTTGGGGGAGCTAAGCTTAAAATGTAATCTGAAGGGAAAGGTCAAATGTAGGTCAGTTGCATCTTTTTGAGCTTATATTTCTGTTACTCTGTGATGAAAAAAGATATAAAGACATGATGTTTTAAAAGAGAAAGGACATTTTACAAAACATTTTCATTAGGCGGGCTGGTTGAAGTGGTTATGGTTACATTAAATTAGAAAAAGGGTGTATCCTGCAACCTGACACACTATGGACACATTCCAACAAGTGACTATGGCCTAGGTGTAGAGATCTAATATGTCTGCTCCATGACACGCACAAAGGGCTTAGACACAGTTGCTACATATAGCAGTTTCTACACAGGTCAGCTACATCATTGGATTTCATCTCCAATGGCTGAAAGTGTCTTTAAAGTTCAGCACAGTTCAGCCCAATGAGCAACATGAGAGGGTGTTTGTGTGACTTCAAGTGCAACTTTCATGCTTGTGTCGGAAACAAGGAGCTAATCCAATAAGTTGAGTCCTTCACAATGCAGTCATAAGATAAGGCGGTCAGTTTGTGTGCAGCAATCAAATTACACAGCAAATGTTTGACAATGCACTGACATATAGTTCTTTCGAAGGGGCATCTTAAATGTTATTTTTACATAATTCAGGTCAGTGACATCAGTGAGGTGGTTGTGGTCCTCAAGGCAACAAAACAAAATAACCCCTGTGTACTCCTCTCAGCAAAACATGGTGGCAGTTTTAGCTACAAGAAGCAGATAAACATTGTTCACCAGTGTGGTCAAACATTGGCATTGTAAAATTCAAAGCTGCACATAGAGCATTATTATTCTGAGCTCTCAGAGAAGGAGGCTGCAATGTTGTTGGAATTCACATCCGCCTATTAGCGTGCCGTTTCTCAACAGCATGTCTTCTGTAGATCAAGTGGTGGAGAAATGTGAGGCTTGGCTTTGTTCACAAGACAACACTGGCATCGTTGTTCTAGTTCGTCCTCACTCTTATCTCTCTGAGATGTCGAGACTCATGCCTTTTTTCCAGGGTAACAGGTCCCAACTGAATGTATAGTTTGAGCACAGGCTTTTAAAATATTAATCTATCTAACTAAGTTCATGTTTTGGACACTAACTGGTGGAAAACACAAAAATGTGTTTCCTTTTATTTGTGTTTTGTTTTTGTTTATTTATCATGTGAATAAAAAAAGGTGGTAGTGACCAAACCCTCGCCACACCCACCACAAAATGTCCAAATCATTTAGTCAACATAGACACAGTTATACAATAAACAAACTAGCTTATGAAATAATCTTAAACCAAACTGAAAAAATATAAAGGCTCCAGGAACTAGATACAAAATATAATATTCTAATTAAGACTGAAAGAGGGCAAGAAACAAACAAGGAAAGAAAAAGGTTTGTTTGCTTGCATTCTGGGTCTTGTTGACAGAGCACCTGTTTTACATGCAGCCACAAATAATGACAGACTGGAGTGCATGATTGCAACAGAGGCTTTGCTAATAGAAGATGTGAGTGCTGTGGAATGTTTGCACAAAATAATAAACACTTAATTTGAATTATTTTTTTAAATTTCCAGGGTCTGCACCTGGGATGAAGTGAATCGTCCACGACAGCAATCTTGAATATCTGTGATTTTCTTTCTGTAGGCTGAGAAACAGAAGGATGTCAATGGGTCATGGAAGAAGAAGAATGGGCTGATCCAGAGAGAGAGGCCAGCTGGCAGGGAGTCCCCTCAGCAGGTAGACAGCCACATCCACTACATGAGTAATAGGCATGACACTGCGACGCATACACGGCCCCTGCTTCAGCATGCGTGTCACTGACATCCTTCTGTAACTCACAGTTCTCTGCATGCACCTTCAGGCTGTCATTAATAATGTATATTCATACATATATACTACATTCCATATGAACAGATGCTTGTAGATAACATTAACAAATTCCAAGTCTGCCTGTCTGCCAGATAACATTAACAAATTCCAAGTCTGCCTGTCTGCCTGCCTGTCTGTCTGTCTGTCTGTATGTATGTCTTAATCAATAATGAAAATATCAGTTAAATGAGTTCTCTCTCATTAAAAACAAAACATTCCTCTTGCCAATACAATACTGAAATTTTAATAGAAATTGGATTTATCTGTGTCCATGAATATAATTATCATCAGTTATTTAGCTATTGCATTGTTTAAAGTGCTTCACTTTTGCTTCTCTGCTTTTGTGCATCTCTTTTCATTCGGTGCCCCTCTGCTAGAGGTACAATAGGCAGAAATGGCAGCAGCTCATGGGTTGCAGTACTGGGTTGCAGAAACATGACACCTTCAATACACCCTGCACTTTTTTAGCTCTTCGTTTCCAGCCTCCTATTTCCAGTGCTCTGCAGCAGGACTGCTGGAAATACATGATTGAGTGCACATATGCAGGCATTTGAATCCACATACACCAACACATGTGATGCACCTGCAAGTGTGCATGGGTGCACACAAGCACATGAATACACAAACACAATGACCGTATAAGTCAGCATCATTGGAGGGTGGCTACAGAAACCTGACCGGTGCAATCCTGTCTCCCTCAGCACCTCGGAGACATGACCAATGGGGCGCCAGAGACCTCGCTGCAGCGCCATGGGCCCAAAGTGTACGGCGTTGTGCAGAGGACGGGCTCGGACAGACAGCAGGAGGTGATGGCGCGTGAGTGGACGGTCAGTCACCTTCAGGATGAGATGAAGTACATCAAGGAGGTGAGTGAAATCTAACACAACAAGCATCCGGGCCTTGTGGTCAACACATCATTATTTTAACAACACCTCATCTGTGCAAGGATGCGTGGGATGTTGATAATATCTCTACGTTCTCTGAATCTGTACACAGGTGAGAGATTCTTTGGAGAAGGTGAGAGAGCGGATGTACGGGCAATTCGGAGGAATGCAGCAATCAATGCAAAAGCTTTCACAGGAAATCAAGGTAATGAATGTAACACCACGTGACCCCTCACAACTCCCTCATCAGACTCAATCTGTGAAACTGTGAAGTGAATACATCTGGAAATGTGGTGTACCATGTGTGTCTGCAGGCTGCCAATTCACATCGGAGGAGTCTGGAGTCTGAGGTGAGGATCCGGACGTCAGCCATGGAGAGCTTCGATCAGATGAACGGCTCTCTTATATCTGCTAACATTGGCCTGCAGGTAACAAATCATTGTCACTAAACCTGTGATGGCCTTCTCTGTGACGTCTGCGTGCTATCACAGAAAAAGGCTGGCTTGATAAGTAAAATAAGTTTCCTTTGCAGAAATCCCTCCTGGAAAACTGCCAGAACAGAATGGACAGGAGAGAGGAGGTGAAGAGTTTGCAGAGCACCTGTGAGAAAACACAAGGAAAACTCAGAGACAAGGAGAGGGAGCTGGCTGCCATGCAGGCTGAAAACCAGACTTTGAGACTACAGGTAATCTTACACACACATCTCTTTGTGTGCACACTGACTCATTCACACACACAGATGCATACAGACATTTCAGAATATTACAGTGGAAGAACCTCCTATGGCACATTCCCTGAGATGCTTCTCAGTCAGCTGGTGAGACAAACGAGTGCCTGTTGCAAAATGGACTGATCAATAACAGTGGAGAGTATCTGCAGTAGGTTCGAGTAAAATCAAAGGTCAAATACAACTTAACTGATCAAAATAAAACTTAACTGATCAAAATAGTCCCAAAGGTTCTGAGTAATTATATACATTTTCAGTCTGTGTAATGACCAAACAAAAGATGGTCGCTTTTACGGAGTAAAAAACCTCAATTTCCAGATATGAGAAATAGTAGATAAAGCCAGCAGATTTGATAACAGATCGTCTCACTCAGTACAGTAACATATCAGCTGCATCTGCATCTTCTATACTAGTGTCAATATGGAATAATCAGCCTCGCACAGCCTTAATTTCTGCTCTGCTGTGAATTGTCCAGGTGGAGTCTTCGCAGGAGGCCAGCACTCAGGCGCTGCAGGAGCTCTCAGCAAAGCTACAGCGGGAGTACGAGGAAAAGCTGCAGGAGGAACAACGGAAACACAGGGAGGAGATAGAAAACCT
The DNA here is from genome assembly GCA_036023855.1 of Gadopsis marmoratus. NCBI lineage: Eukaryota > Metazoa > Chordata > Actinopteri > Centrarchiformes > Percichthyidae > Gadopsis > Gadopsis marmoratus. Next base: position 27,097 of record JAVQJF010096284.1, on the reverse strand, counting down.
ACAGGTCTGCATTCTTTACTCCTTATTCATTTGCTCTCACCATCATCACATAGAGTTTCAATGTCAGTTGAAACCAAAACGTATTTCTCACGGGAACAAGGAAGATGTGCGATGATTACTCAAGATGTCTCAAAGGTTGGTTTTTTTGCACTCGTGATAATTTGATGAGCCAATTTAAAAACCAGCCCTACGTCTAAAATGAAATGTATTTCTTTTCTCACAGGCCCAAGTCGACGAGTACATCAGGCGACTAGAGGAAGCAGAGAGAAACATCAGGATTGCAGAGGCCAAAATTGCTGAGAGGGACCAGAGGATCATGGAAGTGGAGCGTCTGCTGGACTGTATGGGAACGGTGAGGCACATTTTAACATTAAAAAAACACTTCTTGCAGATAATAAACCTTATAATGGATATTATTATTTTTACAGGAAAAGAGTCAACTCCAAAAGAAGCTGCAGGAAAGTGAACAGCGTCTCCACATGATGGAGCTGACAAACAAAACGAATGCAACTGTAGCCAAAAGGTACAAAAAGGATGTCAAAGCAGTCCCAACTCAAGGTCCACTTCTGCACTTTTAACTGTATCACACAGTCTTCATCAGCAGTTAAGAGTTTAATAGTATGTCATTGAGTTGGATCTGAAGTTCTTTGTCATGTGAACAAGTAGAAAGCTTCTGAATAGCCCATAAGAGAACCCTGAGTCAAATGTCTATTTCCAAAGTCAAGAATAAACTTTCATGCTTCAGTTTTCTTTTGGTGGAAGTTTAGAACAGACACTGAGTAATGCGTGACATTTCTCAAGCATATATCAAAGGCTGCAAATCACTCAGTGTGCTGCAGTCCTTTATCCCTCTAAATTTTGTTATCTAAGCACCTGACCAGGCTGCACATTTCTGGAAAAAAGATTTATATGTGGGTTTAACTGGTTGCTGGTCTTGTTTAGGTCCAAAGAGCTGCAATCTGAAACTGTGGACCTCCGTGAGAGGATCAAACACTTGAACGACATGGTGTTCTGCCAGCAGAGGAAAGTCAAAGGAATGATTGAGGAGGTGAGGAGAGCTTATTTATCTGTGTGTGTGTGTGTGTGTGTGTGTATGTGTGAATACTTTCCAGTCGCATGCATTCAGGTCTCATAATTTTGTTTTGATAATGGGTGTGGAGGAGATACATATGTGAGCTGAAATAGTAGACGTTTGTTTAGCATCCAGAGAATAGATGAGTTCAGTGCACACAAGGATTATGAAAGTTATACTGACCCAGAGTCAATAAAGGGTTGGCATTGTGGTGGCCTACTGGCTAAGATGCATATTAAAGGGTTCAGTGATTAAAGTGCATTATTAGAATCTTAACTGGCCGCCTTTTCCAGAAAAGGTATTCCTTGTATTCAGTGCCCATCATATCTTGCAGGACGATTCTTGTGTGTTCACAAGGTCCACACAAAGGACCTTTCTTTGCCAACGGGAATAGTAAATCATTTTTGAATAATTTCCACAAAGATTCTTGGAAATAACTCTGCGAATTTTGTAGCATATATTTGGGTAAAAAGAGACTGTGTTAGTTAGTATTAGTACACTTCTAATCAGTAAATTCTAGTAAATTGCTAGTGTATCTAAGAAAGTCTTGTAGTTAGTGCACTTCAGATCACCGGAACTAACAACAATGTAAAATCTGTGTATAGACAAGCGTACAAGCTTCCAATAATAGATACATAATGAATGAATATTAAGTTTGGTTAAAATTGAGATTTTCTTCTCCATTCCTAGTTCCCCTATAATCAGTACCAAATTACATCATTATTTCCAAGAAAATTCTTATAAAATTCCGACAGACTCACTGCCAACAATCCATATACACTAAGATCACAATGTCAGATGGACTAAATGAAGCAGAGAAAAGGTCGGACTGAAAAAAAACATAAGAATTGGTTTTCAACAATTAAAAATTGTCTTCTTGAATTTCTGAAGGTTGAATCACTGCGAGCTCAGGTCGCTCAGAAGGATATGTTCATCTCTGAGCTTCTGGACAGAATTGCAATAGTGGAGTGCGAGGTAAGAAATACTTCACTGTGTGTTTACTGCTGTGCTTTAATTTTGGTGTGGTGTGGTTATCTACCTGGGCTGCTGTGCGCTGGATATCCTGAGCTTTCAGCAATGTCTGTGTGGTTTCCTCGTGTCACGGCACCTATCAAGTCTCTTTCACATGTAAAGTGTCTGCAGTCCTTTGCATGTTTTGGACCTGACAGTGTTGTTTCCTCTTTCCTTTTCCCAGAATAATGAATTAGAAGACAAGCTGAAGTATTTTATGTCCACACAGAATAGGCCGAGAGAGTTTTTGGAAAACAGGGAGCTAGGAGTAGGATGTGATCTGCTCCACAGGTAAGAAGCAAAGTTGGAGAAACACATTTTGTAGCATCAGGTTATTATTTGGCTCTTCATTTGGAGGTGGTGTCTCACTCTGATGTCTGACTGTACATCTACAGACATGAAGCACAGAGGCATGATGTTGAACCTCCTGTTCAATGTGAGCCAACTCATCTCCATCCCATTCAACACCCACCACCTGTTCAACCTCCATCACCAATGAAACTTCCACCAATCAATGAACCTCTATCTCCCACTGAACCTCCATCACCAGAGAAACTTCCATCAATCCCTGAACCTCCATCTGTCATTCAACCTCCACCCCCCATACAACCCTCATCACCCAGACAACATCCACCCCCTACATCTCCCACTGAACCTCCATCTCCCACTGAACCTCCATCACCCACCCAACCTTCATCCCCTTCATCTCCCATTGAACATCCATTCCTCTACCTGACGCCCACCCAAGCAAGGACGTTCAAGTTTAATAAACCTCCACCCAGCAGGCTGGAGTCCAGTTTACTGAGGTACACTCCTGTCCAGTACAGTCGCTTCCTGGAGTCCAGCCCCTCAGTTATGAGTGGGTTGTTCCCCTACAACCACGCGTCTGAATCTGAGCCTCCTGGTAGTTCAGTCCAGTCCGGTAGAGATGAGGTGGATGCAGAAACAAAAACAGACACACGATCGAGTCCAGAGGAATCCACTTCATCCCTGTCTTCTTCTCGACCACGATCAAGAGCACCTCAAGTTTATACACCTTTCATGAAACTTATGGAAATGACAGCAAAGATAAACATAGAGTGATCTTAAAGTAAAAGTTAGACATTTTGGGAAATACACATTCTCGTCGAGTGTTTGATGAGATGTTCAATACCATTCAAATTTTTGATGGTATATATGAAGCTACATTCAGCAGATGGTTAGCTTAGCTTAGCATAAAGACAACAGGGGGGAAACAGCTAGCCCGCAGGCTTTGTCCAAAGGAAACCAAATCTACCTACCAGCAACTATAAAGCTCACTAATTAAGATGTTATTTCTCATTGTCTATAAAAATAAACAAATAAATACATTTTCTGTTTTACTGTGGGTTATGAGCCTATTTCTTGCCTGGGTGAGGTGAATTCTTAACGTCTCCATTGGCAACTGGTCATTTTGCACATAAGCCCCTGTAAAATTAGAGTTACTGTTAGAGGGCTTTGGGAACTGTTTCAATGGTTGAAAGGCTCTATATAAGTAAAGTATATGAGCAAATTATTGTTTTCACACTTCATTTTTACACATTAAACAAACAAGATTTAACGCGTTGGAGAGAGCCAGGCTAGATGTTTCCCCATTTCCAGTCTTTGTGCTATGCTAAGCTAACCGGCTGCTGGCTGTAGCTTCATGTTTGGAGGACAGACATGAGAGTGGTATCAGTTTTCTCATCTAACTCTCTACTAGAAATGAAAATGTGCGATTCCCAAAATATTGAACTATTCCTACTAAACACAGCTCTGTTTGTCTTAGTTTCCCGGCTGATTATTAAGTCCATCTCTGTCCACTTCTCACCAAATGGCAAAATTATGTACAGATTACAAAATGAGTTAAGAGGTTGTTTTGTGAGCCTTAGAGGTACGAACAGATATCGATAGCTTTGGACAGACCAGAACAAGCTAGTCGTTTCCCCCTGTTTCCAGTCAGTAAGTGTTGCTAAGCTATATGTTGCTGCAGTCATCTTAGCATAAAGCTAATCTGTACGTCATGACTGTTCGGTAAATATGTAGCTGTGGTTACTGTACAGTTACATGATGCTGCAGTTAGACATATGAGAGAGGTATTTATCCTTTCTTCTAACTCTCTGCAAGACAGCAAATACGTGTTATTACTTATTTTAACTGCTGATTATCTTTTTAAACATAACCATATGTGATACAGATTTCCTGTTTAAAAAATAAGCTGACACATGTATATTAGTCAGATGGTGGAGAACATGATTCCGGTTGATGATGTAAAAATTTATATGTAGGTTTTCAGCCTATGTTTGCACGTATAACTATTAATGATGATAAAATGTTGCTTGCTTCAGGGAGTAAATAATCTGATGCTCTGTAAAAAATAGTCTGTAAATAATGTACTGAAGGATCGTATTTGTATTGTTTACACTGAATGTAGCCTACTTATTTTGCTCATGGAACTTTGAGCATTCAGTCCGATATGAAGGTTGATGCAGTTACTGTGTGTATTTTTCTTCATTTTTTATTGGCTCTGTACAAATCCAATTAATACTATTTTGTTATTGTCACATTATGTACAAAATATTTATTAACATGCTTTGTGCCTTTGTGAACAACCAACTATCTGATAATGGTGGTGGGAATGAATCTCTTTAACTTGGCATCAGGGTAATATAATTATTTAATATAAAGTAGATATCTGTGCTAATGATAAAACTGTTCAATCACTTTAAAGGTATTGACCTTATTGAGGTGACTGCCATTCCTGAGCCACAGGCACAAGTATTATCCAGCTCTTGTCTGCACTGCCACGACTGTATTTGAAAAAGCTTTATGACGTGCCTTTTCCTTAACGATACATATCATACTGCGACTAATGGTAAGAGGCCTGTGTATGTTTGGATAATAAAGACTTCACTGTATATTTAACTAGACATTCTGATTTTGTCAATGGACATCCACACTTACATATTGTACAACCTCATACATATTCTAAGTCTATATTTGACTATTTCATTGTTCATTGATGTGGATCTCTCTGAATTTCTCATAGCTGGTAAGAAACACAAAAAGGGCTTTTAAAAATGGTTTGTTTTCCTTCCATATCTAATGCTTCAGTTTCATAGTTTTACATAAATGTCATAAACACTGAACTCCACATAATCTTAATGTAAATATCCAAAAGCTCACTGACTGTATTTTTATTGTCATTTTTATTGCAAGTTGTATACGTTTTGCAGGCAATGAAGATAGACTAATTTTGAGCGAGCCAAGAGATGGTTTTAGAGCAGATTCACACAAAAAAGCTCCAGCACTGGCTGTAGTACATTAAAACAAAGGGCTACAATTAGACATTTGGCAGAATTAGGATCAGGATTAGAAGGACAAATCCTAAAGTGTGAAGTCAGTGAGATTAATAAATATCAGATGGTAGTACCGTGAAGTACACATGATACACATGTTTCTATTAGTTTATGCAATTTTGATTGGAAGAGAGGATGATGGTTCATGTGGCGAAAACATGTGAGTATGTTTTACAGTGTATGGTGTTCTCTGACTCGGCACATATAACATAAATGCTTAGTGCATGCACTGAAGAAACAAAAGTTACAACATAATAAAGCAAAACGAAAATACATATTTGGAACAGCACAGCTACAGCCAAAATTTAAACTGACTGAACTCTGAGAGGGGTTAGGAAGGACACAGCTGTAGTGTGCTCATTGTTCATTGAGCTGAGTTAGAAAAGGGTTGGCGCAGTGGTTGGGAAACATCCGGACAGGACGTGCAGCTATGGAAAGTCTGAGGCTGTGCAGCCTGTACAGATTGACTACAGACACTGATTACAGAGAAGAAAGACACATCTTACATAAAGAACTGTTACAGTTCACAGACAGCTCTTTGAAATCTGAACTTGGTGCTGATGACTGCATTTGACCCACAGAGGGTAGCAAATCACCTTGACTGGCTGTGACATGAAGAAGAGGTGCATTATAATGTCTTGCCCACTAGGGGGCGTTAGATCCTGTTAGTTACATCTCACATGTTTGACTTCCGCTCAAGAAGAAGAAGAATCCCGCTTTGAAAATGGACAGTCTCGTGTTTTTAAGAAGTAAACCGGCCGCCTTCAGAAGTTTCTAAAGTTCTAATAAAATAGTAATTTAACTCGTGGCGTTTTGAGCTGATTAACGTCTGATTAGAGTTTGTATGTACAGGTTTAAACTGGGACCGTGGCTCGCGCTGTTTGAGATGGCTGTAGCTAGCTGTAGCTAGCTGTCACTAGCCAACAGCGATGTCGTCGTCGCGGACAGAGCGCCCGGTGCAGGTGGGAGACCTGAGAAACCAGAGCAAAGAAGAGCTCCGAGAGCTGCTCCTGCGGCAGGAGAAGATACTCTCTAACAAGTAAGTCCAAACTATTATCCCCAGTTTGTGCCTCCCGTGATATCTACGACACCTGGGAGGCACAAACTGGGTGATAGGAGAGGTTTTTACTCAGTGCAGCTCTGATGTAGTGTGATAATATAGTGACACTGTGACATGGTGATTTTATTACTTGTAATCAGAGCTGCGTCAGCGTGACTGAGCGAAGCTACACTGTTGCTCGTCAGGGGCGTACATGATGTCTGGTTGCCGCCTACATTATGTTTTATAGAGCACGGATTTACAAATGCACAAATTATATATTTATGTTCAATGAAATGAGCTGAAACAGTGTTGTAAATATGCATACAAACGTATGAAAATGCACTGTCAGTGGTAAATTACATTAATAAGTAAGATTAATTACCTCAGTGCTTTTTGGACCGACTGAGGACAAAGATGTCTCTGAGAGAAAATAGTGCAAAGCTTTACTATGGTCATGATGCAGTGTCTATACTAGCATGCTGCAAAATGATCACAACACAGCAATACTTTAAAGCACATGCTGAATTATTTATCTGTTTCTGGTTGTAGCTTCAAATTGACTTTTGTTCAATGTGCTATACAGCTTTGATTACTTTTCTCTTAAAAATATACAGCAGCATTAGATCAGAAAGTAATTTAATTTACAATATTTGTATGATTATACAGTGATTTGAATGTTGAAATAATTTAAGCCAAAATACAGATGGATGAAAAAGAATAAAGCTGAATAAATGAATGGTGAAGCATAATAATGTTGATCCTTTCATACAGGGCCATTGAAGTGTTTCAATTATCTATAGATCCATAATATCCTGAGATAACTTTGTTATGATATGGCACTATATAAATAAAATTGAACTGAATTGAATATAGAGTATAGCATGAAATTATGGGTTTGTGTTGTTCACAGGAGGCTGTTACAAACTCTTCCTGACAAAGGGAAAAAGATAAAAGAATTTGCGGAGAAGGTACGCCTTGCCATTGAACACAATGATGAAGAGGTGAGGAGACGGAGCTTGGTGTTTGCTGCCAGGACAGAGTTACAGTCCAAGTACCAGCAGGCTTTCACTATGCAACAGCACTCAACACACCAGGAGAGGGAGACCTCAGCTGATGTGCAGGAAAATAACACTTTGGACAAGCAACGGGACCAGGTTGTCTCTAGAGCGGCTGCTGGAGAAACCATGGAGATGGCTGCCTCTCTGAACTCTGATGAGACAAAAGACGTTGACCTTGTGAAGGTCTTGGAAAGGCTCAGACTGTCTGAAACTAGTACTGGTTTCAGTAGCGAATCCAATCGATTAAACGGCACAGAAAAAGAAAATTACTTTCTCAGAAACCAGATACCAAAAAAGCCTCACTATGTAACTGTCTTGGAAAAAACTGAGAGCACTTCAGTTCCCAGGAAGCAGAAATTCAAACCAAATCAGTGAGTGGACTTTGTTTCATGATGTGATGATTACTCTTGTAAACATTTATAACAAAATATATGAAAATAATTTTTATTTTATATATTATATTATGTAGATTTCATTCAGTGTGCCATTTTGCTTTCTTTCATAGTTCTCATCAGTTATTTGATTGTACATAACATCTTCTCAACTGTTTCCAGGCTGCCTCACAGAAGCGACGTCTCTCTATCAGGATCCTCGTCACCCATCAAGTCTTCTGAAGGCTCATCGCTGCTCTCTGCGCAGGAAAGGAGAGAGCGGGACAGAAAACACCTGGATGACATTACTGCAGCCAAACTCCCTCCCCTCCACCACAGTCCGGCCCAGCTTTTGTCTCTGGAAGAGTCTGCCGTCCTCCTGAAGGAACAAACCAAGAAACAGCACGTTAGTGAAGCCGAGTCCTCTGCACACTTATACTCTACATACAGTGTATACATTAAACTGTAGACAGACTCACAAAGTCAGAACCTTCCACTTGCCAAAAGCAAATTATGTCTTTGAATAAATGAACAGGGCTCCTCAGTACACTGGGTGGTAACAGTATTTGAATGCCTTGGTTACAGTCCGTTATGGGAATCCAGTTTGAGCAACGCATACATTATTTTATTAGATGTTTTATGTTGTGCAAAAAGGATGTTATTGCTTTTACTCATAGCGGTTTTATCCACTTCATCATCCACATCTTGTCTCAACGATCACAATGTAAATAGTAGAAATGGTGGTGTTCACGTTACAAAGTAATTACCACAAATGTGTGCTCGCATGTATTTGATGGGCCACCACAGCACCTTGCTGGATGACGTTGCATTGTGGTCTAATAAAAGTTGAGCAGGTTCAACTAATTTGCTGGACGACCCTGCATTTTTCTTTTGTTGGAGCCACCTGCGTCAGCACCTCTGGACCGGCCTCATATAAATGAAAGAAAATGGTGCGTTTAAGTATTATTTCCAGGTACCTTCTTTATTTATCCTGGCACCTGCTTAAATAAAGTAATTTTGTACATTGTGTACAGAGCTGTGGTAAATATTCCAATCACAATAATGTTTAATGTAACAGATGAAAATACAAAGTCTCAGTTTCTATTGAAATATTATAACAACGTTATTTGGCAGAATGAGTTTGGTGTTGATATTGCGCCTGGATGCAAATGTGAAACCGTGAGTTAATTTAAGGGGAGTTGTTACTTGTGTGATTAATTGATAATGAATCCAAGCGTGAATTGTATTGAAGTCCACATCAGATCTCTCCATCAGCTCTAGAGGGCAGCGTTCAGGCAGTGTAGGTGCTGTGTATCACTCCACATCCAAAGTAATGACTTGAGAGCCAAACGTCAAACAGTGTGCTGTTGTCAACTTACGGAGGCCTGTTAAGCTTATTATCAGTCCTGCTTTTGTTGAGGGTTTAATAGCTATGGCTGTGCTGCTTTATAATAATGTGCTTGTTTTTTGTTTACCAGCCTATTCATGTCAACTTTTTCTCTTGTGTTGTGTTTAATTTCAGGAGTTGCAGGCCAAGCTGGCAGCCCAGAATCTGTCTGAGGGATTGAAGCTCTCTATGGGGAGCTACACTCCTGACTGTGGCCCCGTGGCTGCCTACAGAGAGGTTCACGATGAAGGAGCCCAGCTCTCCTCAGAGGAAGACTGATCTTGGAAGGCCAGAGCTGGGGAAACCAGTGTGACCTTGGCCCTGAGCAAAGCAGGCTTTGGACCTCGCAATCAGGACCCATCAAACAGGACTTTCACTCCAAGGACAAGAATTCTTAAGAGAGGAAAAGGGTTTTTGCACGGTGGGAAGGCATAGTTGGTATCCCAGACTCAGCTCAGGAAACTCAATGGCAGGTTGAGAAACTAGCTGATTTAATTGTCATTCAGAATGTATTGGGTTTAGTTGTTTCTGGGTTCTGCAGGAATAATAATACCTGCTGTTGGCTAGGAGTTGAAGCATGTGTCATGGGACAAGTGTTTCTTGTCAGCTTACTGAAACTGATGATGTCATAGCTTTTCGAACCTGAGAATATTGTACGCTGAAATTTCTGTTTCTGTATGTGCACTTCTGTATGCGCTTTTATGGACGTCAGTTGTGATTTTACAGTTTTGTCTAGAAAATAGACATGAGCCTGCAGATAGATTTGTTGGGTTGAATTATTGCAGAATGTATAACAGAATGGAATAAATACATCTAGTCAGGTGACAATCCAGTTTTTTTGTTTCACCCCGAATTACACACACTCAGCATCTTTTCTGAATGGTTGAAAATGGATCTGCAAGAGATATTCTTTAATTTCTCTTCACTAGTATGAAACTGTTGTGTTTAATTTACCTTACAATCCAGCTTGTTTGTCATATAAGCTTATAAATGTCAGGTTCAATTAATCAAAAGGCCAGTATGCAATACCATTTTGAAAAGGTTTTTGCTCATCTTCTTATAACACTGCTATTATATAAAATGCGTATAAGTAATAGTACTGCCTTTGTGGTCACTGTGACCTGTAAGACTTTCTGTAGAAGCCTCAGGTCACCGTCTGTGTACATCTCTCAAACTGTTCCGTCAGCTGTAACCAGCTGTTATTTCTAGTGGTGTCATGTCATCAAGCAAAAAGCATGTTCTGCTACACAACTGATCCAGCAGGAGAAGGAGCCTGAGGGCTTAACTGAACTCTAAATACTGTAAAGAATCTATTGTATGTTTAAAAACGGCACCATCTCTGAACTGCAGGTCTTTATCTGTAAATCTTTATATTAATCAATTTGCCCTTATCTATAGTTTTGATAATGAGAAGCGAAACTGTAATGTCGGTTTGATAATGTGCATTTCAAATGAATACTTACACTGTCATATTTAATGGACTAATTAATACATCTCTGATATATAACAATTTATGTTGAGGAATAAAATGCACATTATTTTCCCCCTGAAACAGTAAGAGTCTTAAAAAAAACTTTTAATGCACCACTAAGTACTGTGCTTGATTTATGGACTTTCATGTCCACATAATGAAATAAGTAGTTTCACATGAAAAATGCTCCATATATTATCTACTTTCTATAAACTGAATAGCAATAGTTGAGGGTAAACCACATTGTGTTGATGTTTTAACTCCTTTGTAGATTCAGATAAAATAACACGCAGTTTCCTCTATGTAGATTATTTAACAGCATATCCACGGGCTCTTAAAAGATATTAAAATAGTTTAGCAAAAATTAAAACTTCTTAATCTGCATTTTATGAGGGTTTTTTTTTGGAACATGGATTCAGACAGACAGGCCTATATTCCAGCATATACCCTGTTTAAATTTCACTATTTTCGGAGTATCAAATAGACGTCAACTATTTCATTGTTAGACTTCCGTCTTATTCTGCTCATTCATGTGCAAAATAAATCTGCTAGGTGATATCAGTTTCAGCTTGTAGTGAAGCTATGGTCAGCTGCAGGCACTGATTTTCTAAAATCCTGTGAGATGTTATCAAGCAGGGAACTGTGACACACTTGATAAGATTAATGCAGGGTTAGTGAAATATTGAAGCTTGATGGCTGAGACATCTGGACTGCATTTGGATCATGTTGTTGGGAATGGCAGGTGATGACGGGACTGCAGCAGGCTAATGCAACATGGCAAATACCATTTCTCAACTTTGCTAATATGTGGTAGATAAGAAGTGCCAGCTACATTTAGCATCTTTCCAAACTGCCTTTCCCATCAAGTCTCTTCCAACTCTCGCAGAAGACTGCAGGCCATCTTAATTTAAACAACCTGATTCTGGGATTTTAATGAGGAGGAAATAAGGCACTGAGGCACGTTTTGGGGGAAATGAAGGGTGGGTTCATGTAGGTCAGAGTCTGGTGGGAGATGCTCCTTGATAACCTTTGGTAATTTTTGCTGAGGCATTGGTGGGAGATGTTTTAGAAGAAAACCCACCCCATCTGATTGCTGTGTATTTAGACACTGTATCTGATGGGCTCCAGAGGGTCCCTGTGGTGACGTCCAATAACAAATACACGAGTACACTCCGCAGAGGATCCTCATTGTGCTGGAATTAATTACAGCCTACCTTTCTTACAGAAATTCAGAGACTGTTACCAATTACGGGGCACATTTTTGCCGTAGCTTTTCTCTGTGCTATCTGGCGTCAAACCTAACTCTGAACGAATGCTGATGTTGTTGAGGTGGAACCAAGCACACACTCTCGATAGTCAAAGCTTTTTCACGTTGTCCATTGATGATGAGGTTGTTTATACTTCAGCTTGAATCCCAGGCCCTTGTCTCAGATTAATAAACTCCTCATGAAGTAGTCTGCAAGTGATTTGCTCCAACGCTGAGTCCGAAATCACACGTCTCGCGGGAGTAGAAATAATTTGCTGTTTGGGAGGGGAAACTGGAATGTGATTTCAAAACGGCCTCTTCAAAGCCCAGTCAGCTCAGCCTTAAATTAGATATACAGTATGATGTATAGACTGGCGTTAAACACGAGTTAGGCCCTCAGCAGAATGATTGGATTATATCTGCCAGGTTACAAAGTCTGAGGTCATGCTTTTTCCATTCTCTGATGTTTTTGTCATACATTTTTTTTTCAGTGCACATAAAGAGATGAAATAATGCAGCACACAGCAGCTTTCTGCAGATAAGGTTACAGCCTATCTCCTCATCCCAATTAGAACCAGCTCTCCCTCCTTTTACTGCACCAGAGCCAGAAGTACTCCGATCCCTTACTTAAGTAAAAGTACCAATACAATAATGTAAAAATACTGCTACAAGTTATTTAGGTAACCACCTGAGAAGGTTAAAGGGTAAATGTCTCTTTGGTTGAACTGCTAACATCTCAAAGACATCTGAAACTTGAAAATGAGACCCAACTGGACACCAGTTTTGAGGGCTCACAAGCCAAAAAGGTATTTTATAACATTATTATATGTATTTTTGAGTGTAAAACATGAATCTAGAAAGTAACTATAGCTGTTAGATAAATGTAGTGGAGTAAAACAACAGTATTTGCTTCTGAAATGTTGTTGAGTAAAAATCTAAAGTAGCATACAATTAAAAAACTCAAGTAAAGTACCTCAAAATTAGACTTAGTACAGTACTGGAGTAAATGTAACTTTGTCAAGTGAAACCTTTTTTTTTTATATGTCATTCACGGATATTTTGAAATGTGTGACTAATCTCAACATGTTGAAACCAAACCTCACAGCAGGTTGGAGAAAGACTATGCGGCTTATTTGTGTTTACCTCAAGTGTGAAAGTTGAACAAATGGGAAACAAACAACCTTTGTGTTGTGTTCTCTTGACGCGGTGACGAGCAGAGTAAATACTTTCCTGACAGCGCTGTGCTGAGGCCTCCAGTTATCTCATCATGAAACCTGTGTGTGAGAGGAAGCTCGCACATAGTTCATGTCATGACTGTTGACGGCTTGAGGAAGCATGATATGTGGCTGCAACATTCATGAGAGTCCTGCAGCTGTCTCGCCAGTAAAGTAGATAGGAAAATATTCTCTGACTGAGTGCCTGTCGTAAAACATGGTCATGGGAATGATTTATTGCATTTTCACATTCTTAAGATTAAGTTTTCTTATTCTTTTTTTTTTCTTACATTCACCAAACATGGCTAGTTTTTTTTGCATATGAATATGGTCAGGGTGCAGTGTTTTCTATGATTGCTTTGTCTGTTAAATACTGCACTCAAACACTGCCGTTACAGTATATTACAATCAGACCAGGTTCTGTTCATTGTAGCCTGAACTGTACCAGGTGCTTTCACAGAGATTTGGTGCATGTTGGTGTGGATTCTCGCCACAATTTCATCATATTTGCAGACAGTGGCTCTTTGCTGTCTTTAACTCAATCTTATCTCAGCGACACACCACACATGTGAAATATGGATGCCAACATTTTTTACATCTTGCTGGTCCCTCTCCAAAAAGATTTAAATGTGTTTTCTATAGAAATTTGCTAAATTGTAAATGGACCTCCAGTAGCAGAATATGTATTTACCCAAACAAGACCTGGTCAGTCTCCCTGTTCACGGCAACATCCTGTTGTTATCTCCATCTCCATACACTATTCCTTCCCTCATTGTTGCCAATGTGTACTACATAATGGTAATTACTACCAGTTACTACATAATAGTAATGTGCACACTATTTCCCCCTAAATAGTTTAACGTCTCAGAAAATGGCAGTCATCAGTAGACCACAAACCTTTACTCAAGTACGGCACTTTAGTAAATGTACTTTGTTGCGTTCCACATCTGTATAAGGAAAAGTTGCACATATCAGATTTGTGCCTCATATGTGATTTATTAGAAAGTAAATCATTTCTTTAATGTGAAAATCTGTGTGGCCACCGGCAGCCATATCCAATGTGTGTTTTGTTTTTACACATGGTAAACTGTTGAGTGTGAAAATCTCAGTTGCCCTGTTCTCACTTTCAAATGTTGTTTAGCATAAAGGCCCATTTCTCTGCTCCTAATAACAGCAGCTCATGTCTTACAAACCTTTCAAAAGAGTCCTTCTTCATCTCCACACACGTATAATGAACTGTATTTAATACGTGTTGTCAATAAAGAATTATAGATTCAAGTTGATTTACTTTCTGTTTCAGAGAGAGAACATGTGCTTCCAATAATCTGTAAAGCACAGTAAAATGCACACGCACAGTAATTTTATTGTACACATTGCTGTTTTGATTGTAAGAACGAGTTTATTCCTTCGTTTTCCACCAACACTTTTTTCCTCCAATAGTTAACTGACTACCATGTTGAATGTAAGCGCAGTAAAACAGCCCTTAGAGTTTCAATAACATAAGAATGTCACAACACAAGCGCTGTGTTTCCTTTTCCTTGGAACAATGTTTACAGTTTAAAAGCCATAAAACTGACCACAAATGGAAAAGGCATGGTATAGCTGTAATGAGTTATCCTTGTGCAGTCAGGTCTTGTAGCAGATGGACTACATGATTATTTCAACTCTCTGCAGGTAGTACTTATACTTCAACACTGGATGGCAGTAGTATATCTTTGTTCTTTGCTTCTGCAGCCTGGGCTTTTATTCTCATGTCAAGTTTTCATGATATCTTTTTAAAAAAACTGTTGTTTTAATGATATAAGACATGTCATCCAGGCTGTTACTTTCTTCTTTGGATGTTTTCAATTTTTCATTGTGCATATGTTTGATAACCATATAACTATAAGGAACCTATATTAACCACAATGTTGTTATGGATTGTAAAGCCAGAGCCACCATCTCTGAGGGAATGTGAAGGATCAACAGCTGTCAGCAGTTATTTGCAACAAAGAGCTAAAATGACTCCAGATAGTGAGTCTCTTTGTTTTGAAGGTGAGGAGCATCTGATACAGCACCTGGCTGATAACGGCAGCATCTCAGCCCCCACCTACATCTCTCTCCGGGGGCAGGAGATTGTACAAATATGATTTGGATACATCTGTGCTCGGAAGAACTCCCACAACTCTGCTTGGAAAGCTTTGCATAACAATCCTGAGACACTAGAAGGAAAGGGCAGAGCGAGAGAGAGAGAGAGAGAGAGAGAGAGAGAGAGAGAGAGAGGGGAGGGAAGCTAGGGGTAAAATGGTTTGAGGCCCGTGGTGCATGGTGTGGGCCAAGAAGCTGCCAGCATCCCAGCCGCTCCATGTCTGGCCTGGCACAGCATTAAGCAGGCTGTTTTGGGGCCTGTCAAAAGCTCATCACGGCAAGGAAGCCGTCTCTGTGGGGATGCTGCAGGGGTGCCAGGGCACGGCAGGGGGGAGAAACCAGAGACCCTGCCCGGCAGCTTGGTCATAATGAGGAGGAAAATTCTTATTCTTGTATCCCCATTAATGTTACAACAACAATGCACTTTTGTCCAACTTTTTTTTTCCTCTCCTCAAGCATTTTTATACTTCACATTTTCTTTGTTTGTGCCCCTCATCTAGTGAAATCTGAGCCCTCAAAAAATTGTTCATAGTTGTGAATGTGATGGAAGTCCCTCTTGTACTAAGTAAATTTATATATCTTGATACATCCTTCCATCCTTTCCCATTATCTGATGCACATTTCCAATGCAAGTGGAAAACATTGTTGATTATCTCAGTGTGCTGTATTCGGTAATCGCCTGGTCGGAGGATTATAAAATGTCAATTGTAGCAATCAAGCAGAGTACCAGTGTGTTATGGTATAATTTCTTGGCCAGGGTTGTTTGTGACATCAATCTAAAGCTGTCCAGAAACAAGGGTGGACCAAAACAACATCATATTGTTTTTCATTACTGCCTGAGTGAAATCATGCCCCTTGATTTGAGAACATCCCAGCTAACAAGCACCAGAAGTGTAAATTCAGCTATTCGGAGTCCTGCCAAATCTTACAAATCTCCCTAAAAGTGTCATGAAACAAAACCTCTAAAATTAAAAAAAAAAAGTGTTCATGTAAACTCCCTTTTGTGTGTTGCAGGTGAAAAGCAGATATGTGTAGACGTGTAGGAAATCACTTAGAGCTGAAGCACAGTTAATTTTATTTCCTATGCCAGGCTGAGTCCCACAGCTCTGGTGAGTCAGCGTAGTACAGCTTTCTGCGTAATTCCTATTTGTCTGTAAAATTATCTTCATAAAGTTTGTATTGGACAGTTTAGTTTGGCCCTGGGTCTTGTGTCTTACAACAATAGTAAAACCTTGCAGTAAAAAAAAAAAGCAGAAGTTCTCTCCAGTCCAACAATTATGGGGCCTCTATATGGAGTAGTTGGCTTGTTTATATGCTGTAATGTTGTGACCATTCCAGGCCCCGAGGCCAGGTGTTTTTGATTGCAGTATACCACGTTGGAGCGTAGACTCAGCAGCACGGCTCTGGCCCCACAGGATGGTTGGATACGAGTATGATAAACCAGAGGAGACTGAGTGGGAGTGGGAGGCCCAGACTGTTTTCCTTATTTATTTATTAATGTTTTGCTTTCTCTGAGAGAAGCTGTCAGACAGACAGGCAGCTACACCCTCTTATTATATGACTTCCTTCACTGTGCAAATATATTCCAGCTGAGATGTTACATTTCAGTGTGCAAAGTGTTTTGGATAAACTACAGACAAGGACAACATTGGATTTTATAGCACAAACAGGCAGAAATTCTGGTAGAATCACTATTTCAGGGGCAAATACATAGCGAGGCACAGCAATTACTTCCCTTTCACTGTATTAAAAAAAACGTTTCTCTGCATGGAAAATAGCCAACAAAATGATCCACTTTTTCAATTTTGTCATTCATTATAGTCTATTAAGGTCTGTATTTCTTTAACTCTTCATCCTTTACAGATAAAAGTAAACTTAAATTAAAACTGGCAGGTACTTTGATGTCAGTGATACCGTCAGTACACATCCAAAGTAATGATGGTGTAGAGCAAAGGCTGTGATCCATGTATTTGTAATCTTTGAAATAAAAAAAATGAAATTCTCTTTACATTAAACATGTCCCACTAAATGACCAAATACTGAAAACATGACTTAACTACATGTGTGTGATAGCAGGCAGAAGATTATTCATTTCTATTGAGGGTACAGTGTCACCTACGCAGTCACTTAACTAAATTCATGAAGGCTGTTTGTCTTCCTGTTCCTCTTTCTACTCTGTCAGCATAAAACATAGCATTACAAAGAGGGCCATGACCAATGAAGAATGTATCACACTCTGGCAAACATTTACTGGCTGCAGATGGTCCTGGTTGACTTGTGTATACGTCCCTGTCTCAGCCCCTACAGGTGGCATGGCACCGGGTAATAAAAAGCAGACTGTGGAGGAGTGGTGGATGTAGGAAGAGGCAGAGGAGAGAACAAGGCTGCGCTCCTCTATGACATGTTTTACATGCTGCATGGTGTGCGTCTGCAGGCAGGTGCTGGTAGTCTGTAAGTAGACTGGAGCTATAACATCCATTATCCCATTAAAGCTCCTTTCACAGTTTGCTAATGCTTGGTACATAATGATTTGTATATCAAAAAATGTTTTATACTCCGTTTTGAAAATTCTCAGACTGATCATGTGCGTATATAAGAATGAAAATCCTGCTGAAACTAATATCTCGCTGACTTCATACCTGTTAATCAAAGGGGAATTTTAGCAAATGCAGTTAAAATCAGCAACAGAGACACATTAAACTGGCAGATCATCTTTTGTCCTCCATCGGCCCTGACCAGATTCAGGCCTTTTTGAATGTTTATTTTAGCCAGATATTTGATGTTACATCATGAAACCTTCCTCTCATTAGGGATCAGTCAGAATGGGGATGATTTAATTATTCGACACAACTCCTGTGTATGTAAAAGGAAGTGTCAACAAAAACTGAAGAAATGTATAAACTTGGTAAAAGTAGAATTAATGACAGCTGTTGTATTGGATTGTACCTAATAAAGTGGCCACTGAGTGTATTTGTACAAAGCTGTGTGATCTTTCATGGCTGATGTTTTGTGCTTAGTTCAGTGGTCACGGTTTAGTTCTTCACCCTGCATTGGATACATGAAGGTTTTCAAAAGACAGACATTAATACCAGGTCATGACGAACTGCTTTAATTTATTCTGTTATATATGCGTTGAGTCAATTTGATGGTCAGTTTCTAAGCCTTTGTTTATTATGAATTTCAAGTCCCAACAGGTGCTCTCTGCTGTGCCGGTGAAGTCTGTCTGTGTTTTTGAACATGTAGGTCTGGAGGTGATGACTGTCAGGTCTGACACATGCTGGGAAGAGGCGGTGAATGTAACATGACTCAGCTGTGTAATCCGCCTTAGTAAATTTGATTTCACTGCTTCAAAGTCCTATTTCATGTGGTTTTTTCATTATTTTGTTCATACCTCATACCTCACACACCGAGCCGGTCACAAAACTATCCTGGAAGGCATTTCTCCAAACTGGGGGGGATTTAAGTTTCTGAACATACTGTGAAAGATGTTTACTCAATCAGATTGCTTGAATCTTCTGTCAGTTCTAATGAACACACGTATAAATATAATACACTTACTTTAAAGGCCCTGCACACCCACACAGGTGTTTTCACTTATGCTGATTAGATCTCTGCTCAGGTTGACGGTGGGTCTGACGGCAGCTACAGGATGTCACTGGACTCATCTACTGATAGGGATGATAAAGGAGTAATGTGTCTCTCCATCCATAAAGGTAGATGCAACGAAATGATCAGGAGAGTCAGGGGCAGTGTCTGGAGCTCCTGCTCCCAAAATAACTACATAATCAGTTGTTTCAGCAAGTGCAAATTATGACGGGAGGAAAAGAGGATGGTGATGTTCTAGAGTAATAAATTCCACGCAGGGAGGAGGTCGGGGTGGGTCAATTAAATGTCGGACTTTAGAGCCCACTGTTCGTTATTCCATTTTAATTGACCAGCACCGTGCCATAACCTTAACCATGTGTTTCTTATTGTCACTATGACAACAAAGGTCCCCTAACCTTAAGGAAGTATAACCCAAACACGGATCTTTCCCTAAACCTAAGTCGTTTTTGTGCCTAAACCTAACCAAACCTTTACCATAGTGTTGTCAGACAAGGCGCCTGTTTTTATGCAGCTTTTCAATTTTCTCATTAAAAAAATTGCGAGGAAATGGCTGAAATTCAAAAGCAAGGTTTTTATGCTCTGTTGAGGTGGAAAGGTTGGACAAGCAATAAAAGCAAAATGAAAGAAAGTGCAATGGAAACAGACTCAGGGAATGAATCATGATGTACATGAAGCATTTGACTTAAACATCCACTGAAGCTTCTGCTTCACTGAGGAGAAGACTAAAAATAGTGGCAGACGATCTGTGAGGAGACTAACCTTCCTCAAATCAATCCATGACACACACATAAATACACTGTAACTGTAACACTCAGTAGTAGTGACCCACACATTTAATACAAAAACACAAGCTTAATGCAGGTTTAGTGTTTTCTTTTAACATGAATATAATGACTAGATTAAGTAAAAATGTATTATATTAACTAAAAAGATGGACAACATACACTTAAATAAATAAAAAACACTTTGTCCAGAAGGTGTCCATAGTGAGGAATGTATACTGAAGGAAACCTCAGACTCACCCTATCTAATCCCAGTGGATATCCAGTTTCCCTTTGGCCTTGCAGGAGTGGTGCTCATCACTGCTCAACAGCCTCATTTAAAACCTCATAGTGGTTTTGGACTCAAGGTGCAAGGTAATCATTGTTATAACTATGTTGCCCAAGTATGTAAAAGTAAGGCAGGCACTCTAAACACTCATTTTACACCAGACTTGCATGTGAAGTGTGGCTGATACGTGCTTGGAACAGCTCTGCACTATATACAAGTGGTCCAACAAACTGCACTCAGCAGCCGGATCTGCACAGTCTCATTTCCCTGGCACATCTACATACCATCCCAAACTCCGTCAATAAATTATTATATTTCCTCCCAGCTTTGTTGTCGGTGAGCTTTTGAAGGAAAGGTTCATTCGAGTCTCATTGATTAAGAGTGATTTTGCTTTTGCTATATTCTTTCGAGATGTCATAATGCAATCAAACTTAATTCTGTGTTTTGACAGCTAAGTGGCATTTAAGTTTACAGTGTACGATATTACAAATTATGTAGTGCACACTATGTTATTTACATGTGGGATTACACTCCATTCAGTCACTCACGAATCCTTCTAAATAGATGTTTGTCACAGCACTTCGACTTGACAAACGCAGGTTGCGGCGGCTGCTTTCCATTTAGCTGCTCCAGTGCCGGGGGCGTGGCATTGTGAATGCTGGCTCTCTGGCGTGGCTTACTGGGGCACCTAAATGGAACAAAGCCATCATTAATGTTATTAGTTTCACCTGACAAGCAAATTGTCTGCTGTGAGAAAGATCTGCATTAGTGGCCGTGATCATTTCCAGTTTGAGCTGCACGCTCACTGTTGTGTCAGGAGGATTTTACTTCATAACGAACCTGGATTATGTATTTCCATGAAGCCGACTCACATATGATGGTTTACAGAATAAAAAAGACACATTTATTAGTTGTCCTATAGCTGACAGCAATCCAAAGAAAAGTAAACACTTTATATTACAACTTGGGTTTTATTTCCATAGCCCTGGCCAACGGTTCTATCAATTATGATAACATAGTGCTCACTTAAAGTAACCAGTGTTTGTACATTAACCACAGATCATATGACTACATATATGTGAAAGGAGTTGCTCGTAGAGATGAAAACCCAAGAGAATTATTTCCTGACTCTGCAGTTCCCTTCAGCTCTGTGGAGCTTCGTGCCGTGTTTCAGCTCGTTGTTTTGGTTTTTCGGACTGTTTTGGTTCCCAGCAGTCAGCTGTTTTTAGTAATCATAGGGGAGATATTGTGATTCAGTTTTGTTCACTCTCACTCATGCCAATCAGTACATGGGGGCGCCATAATCACATAAAGACAACAATAATCCATTTTATATTTGCTCCACTCTGCTGAGAAGTGATAGGTATTTATTGGTTCCAGAAACACTGGCACAGGGAAATGCTGGTTCTCAGAAAAATTAAAGTTATTAAAGTCGCATATTGTTTACTGACGGCACGCAGATATGCTAAACACCCTGGGAGGGTTGGATGCTTAAACTGACTGTATACGTCAGAGGAGTTATGGCAAAGCTCCATGCACTGTGGTCTCAACCCTCTGGAGGTTTGCTGTTCGTCCAACCCAGCACTGGTACTACAAGACCATCACACTAAACAGAAAACAAATGGCAATAAAGGACCTGGCAAAAGGAGAGAAGCAGCTGTGACTGTGTCTGTGGCCCAAATTCCTTTGAGAGTATTCTTTAATCCTGACACCTGCAGGCCATTTCATCATGATTTACAGTGGGGAAAACGCAGGCTGAGGGCAGGGAGGCCACCAGAGGGACTGTTTTCACAACAAATGAGGAGGAAAGAAGGAACACACTGTTGTTTCATGCAGACAAGGTATTTGTAGTTTGTCGTTCACTAACACATGGATAGCCTAATCTGACAATGAAGGCATTGACAGAAAATAGGCTTCTCAAGAGACAGTGTGAACGCTTGCTGTATTTATGTGTGCACTTAGGGTCCCATGTTTGAGAGAGGAAAGAGACAGGAGAGTATGAGTGTGTGTGAGAGAGAGAGTGAACCCAACTAAAGATAAATAGGCTGGAGGTTTTGGGACAGGATATGGAGTTCACATGAATGATCATTAGCAGGATCTCTGCAGACCAGAGCAGAACCATTTAGTCGCCCAGCTGCTCAGCTGTAATGTCTTGATATTATGGTATTGTTTACATCCATTCACTTTCTCATGTCATTACTCGTGCGTGAGTTTGCCACATGCTGAATTACTTTAGGTTTGGACATACAGAATGTGTTGTGTCACGTAGCAGCGGTAATTACCTGTGACAAACACTGTTCACATGTGGTGCAAGGATTTAGCGGAGTTGTCCTATATAAACACATTTGGAGTTTGTGTCTGCACATCACACACAAAGATGGACTGCAAGGAAGAAATTCCAGGCATTTGTTTGTGGAACTACGCTGCCATCAACACACGTTATTGCTGTTATCCTTACCTCATTCACTGAACTGATAAGAGAAGTTGAAATACTTGCTGTTCTTAATCTAACATTATTATTTTCCTGCCCTCTCATGAAGATGATGCTTATCTATTGTTCAGTGTGCTCTTTAAATTAAATTCTTTCATACAAATATTCTCTCCCAGGTTTCAGCCTCTCTGCCCATTAAATCTGAAAGATGTCAACAATAAGGCAAACAAAAACTGAATGAAGAGCTTTCCTCTTCTCAGCAGCGAGCCATTTAATAGTAATCCCCAACTGTTACATTTGACTCCTCCAAGTCTGCCCAGAAAAACACATCATGTGCAGAATCTTTTCTTTGCCCCGCAGCTCACTCGAACCAGGGAGGTGTGGAGGAAAGAATGAGCTGAACGTGAGACCCTCGGGTTGCAGTGGCATCACCACCTGTGGAGTGTGCACGGCTCATTGTGTGTCCTACATCCTGCCAGCGCCTTCAGCCTTATCTGCTCCAAAACCACAGCACTTCTAAAGTTCCCACCACACTCACACACAGTGCCCAACACTTCAAACTGACTTCATATATCAAAGGCCACTTCATGTATCAAGACCTTCTGAGAAGTGTAATTTTTCACTGCAGTGAGCGCCACAAATGAAATTCAGTTTCCCTCCATCGGCATGGCAGGAAACATCTCAGAGACCGATATCTCAAAACGTCTGCATGGCTAACTACAACAACAAGTAAGTGAGGAAAAGGTTTTATTTTCTACTTTGAACCAACACTTTAAGAGTTTTTTCCGCACACACATTCATGCACAGGCACAACTGAGATTACAAATACTTATTATCTTACCAAACTTTTATTTTCTTGCTTCATATTGAGGCGGCTTGAGTAAAAATGAGAGTTGCTGTTTTGCCGTTTCTTCTCTGTGTTAAATGATCTTTAAGTTAAGACTGCAGCTCATAACAGAATACAGATGCATCTGTGGCATGAATGTCAAAAGACAAGAATGCTGTATGCAGATGATGTGCTTGTGTACCTACCTCATGCAACATGCCACTGTAGAAAATGATGCCATTTGGAAAGGCTGTGATTTAATATTGAAACATTCTTGTCAAGTAAAGCCCCTTAGATACGCTGTAAAACACTAAAGCTTTCACAAATGTCTGTGATATCGACTACACCTAATTGAAGATTGTACTTTAGTGCAACCCAACTTGATTCACTATATCGCACAAGATAGCTTTTGTTGTTATGCAGTACCGTATCACAAAATAATTACTGTGCTGTCACCCAAATACCCACACATTTATCGTTCCAGACATTGTCAAAAAATACTTATAACTCTTGCCACATTATGTCTATACTAGTATGCCAATTATTATATCAGACCGACCATGAAACAACAGGTAGTGTTGTGTTCAGTGTAAATAGTATATCTCTAAACTGTACAATGCTTTACTGCATGATGACTTCACTTCCTACCAAAAAACAAATGATTTTACTGTGTATTTGAATTTGTGAGTTACTGTAAGCTGCTTGATTACAGCAACAGAGTACGTCTTTATTTTGGTATCTTTGTTAGTAATGACATTGTGTTTTCCAGTTGATCCAGTTATTGTTGGGAAGCTAAAACTGGTGGTCAGTTATTAATTTTAACTTTTGTTATTTATGCTTCACTATCCTATTTGCACATACGTTTTTTTTAAGCCATTGTTGATCCCAGTTGACTGCAATCAGGGTGCCAGGGACATGGGTGTACTCTTGGCTTCTGATTACTACTGTATTATGTTTGGATGTCAAGTTTTTAAAATGAGAGAGGAATGGGGAAAGGAAACGCAGAGAGGTAACACTATATTGTCTGTAGGTGAGAAAAGTATTGTCCACGGTATTCTTGATATGAACTATTTCTGAATTTATGAAGGTGGAGTAAAAGCTTGCAGTAGAAGAGAGGGGCAAGACAAAATTGACTGGACAAATGCAGACAATGCACACACTTGGACTGTCTCTCCTCAAAGGCATCTATGATGTTGCACTTGTTTTAGTAGCTGTGTTAAAAATGAATAAAGAAAGGAGAAGGGGCCTCAGCCGCTGTTCAATCATCCAACAAGCACACTGATGCCAAAATGATACTGATATCCTCCACAAAGTGAACTTCTGGACTGTCATGTGTCAGTGAAACTGTATAAGTATAATGGCTATCACCCAACAAGGGGTTTCTTAAATATGTACCAACAGAGAGTAGCCTTTGTCTATTTCCTACTCTGACCTATAGATATACCACATATACTCCGTCCCCGCACCCAAAATCCTGTATCAGATGTCGTCTTCCCCTGAGAAAGATGAACTGTGCCAAAAACCAAAATTTAGTATACCTTCTTCCCCTGGACAGAGCCATTTTGGCCATTTTCTTTCCTTTATAACCACAAAATTCCTCAAAATCTGTGTTTTGTAAATGACTGATTTCTTGTGTTGTAAATTAAATCTAATCAATCTAATCATGTTTCAAAGCTTTTACATCAACCAGACATCAGACAAAATATCAAACCTTTTTAAATAACTAGAAATATTGTTGTGTTATATTATACATTGTAATTACAGTAATAACGTGCCTGCAGGCAAATGCTTGACTAATGTCAGAAAGCCAAATAAGGCACTGAGTACTGGTAATAGTTATGAGTTTCATGTGTATTCATTACTAAGCAGACTCACAGTGCCTCAGCCGTAATAGTGAGAGAAAGCTTTTCACTGGAGCTCAGATGGCCAGTTGGACAATCAACATGCCCCGCAGATCATTTGTTTCCACCACTCTTATCTTTCCATGCTATAATGTAGTGTTGCATAAATCACAGAAGTGGGCTGGTATCAATCAGCAAACACAAAATATGTTCAGGATATCCACCTCGTGACCTGGAGATCTTATCTTGCAAATTACAAATGAGCCTGATGGCAGTAAAGGTTATTTAAAATCCACCAACTGACGAATAATTCTTTGTTGTTCTTTGGCTTACAATCATAATAAATTCATGATAAATAACATTTGCGTGGGCGAAAGTGGTTGCAAAAACTGTTTTTTGGAATTTAGCAAGTCCTGTTTTGTATTTTATTAAACTTTATCGGCATATAATTTTTTTGTTGCTTTTGTTAGTTTTGTAAGCAAAGGGTGGAGTCTTATCTCACCAGTTAATGTGTTTATCTTTGTGTTTTTTGGACACTTTGCTTTTCTATATTATTTAGTGCAGATAAACCAAATAAGAAACAGTAATGACCAAATAAGACCATATCTGTAATAAGTAATAAATTAAAGCGCATTCAATGAAATGTAACACCTTTTGTTCCACTCTCTGATTTGCTATTAATTATGAACGTAATATTTTCACCTTAAAGCACCACTGACCTTACCTCAGGCTCTGCTTGGTTAATTTTTGTTTTCTTCACACACTTTTCTTCTTTACTCTTGTTTCCCGCTTCTCTTCCCTGCACTCCCTTCCCAGAGATGACACTGTCATATTTTGAAACATCTCTCTCTTGGTTGGCACTGCTGTGCTTCCCTCTGTTTCTCTTTTGTTAAGGACCACACAGAGGGATGACATGTTGGAGGCACATCCAGGCTGGGTGGCCCGGCTGTAGGAAAGATGTGGGTGACAGGATCAGCCTTCAACAGACTATGGGAGTAATGCGTGTAGACAGTGTAAAACCAGTCTTTTGGAGACCTGTAGAAAGAGCAATGCTGGCAATTCTGAATAAATGCACTTTGAAAAAAGAAGAAGAAGAAAAAGTTCTTTGGGAGCCTTGTTTTAGCTGCAGCCTCATGCACTGGACTCCACTGCTAATGTCTTTAAACATTCTGGGCAATAGAAGTAACTCTAATCTATCTAACTTTCCATTCCCACCAGTTTAGTAAAAGAATCATAAAGGAAATTATGGATTTTCTTTTAAATGTTTTTAACAATCATGAACACAGATGAAGTTATTCAGAATCAGAATCAGAAACAGTTTTATTGCCAAGTAGGTTTTCACATACGAGGAATTTACTTTGGTGAGTTGCTGCGTTAAAAAGTAAAAAAATATATAAAATAAGTAAATTAAGATCAAATTTGAAAGAAAACATTTGCACCACTAATGCTATTAAACACTAACAACTGTTGAATGAATAAAGCAGTCAGATTTCAGGCAGGTGCAAAATTTCCAAATGCACCTTTCCAGCATCCATCATTTCATCATCCTTGTCTTTTTAAACAATGTCTTGAAGTTTTTCAAAACTGTGGAACAGAAACATCACAGACAGTTATGTGCAGACTGTGATTTTTAAAGTCTGCCTACATTTTTAATTTGTCATATTTTCATCTAAAATATTCATGTATCTGTGACATGTAGCTTATAAAGCATTTTCTAACTCACTGGTGGGCTCATCAACATTGAACCACTTCTGTGAAGTTCAAGGAGGCCTGAGAACTCCTCGACCTGAGGTGTTTCCTACCAGAGCTATTTAAATGCTTTGGTCCCTGCAGAAAATAGAGAAGACCCCCCACCCTTTCCTGATAATCACCTTGAAGCATTTAGCACGTACTTACAAAACAAATGCCCTGTGTGTGTGTGTATGTGTGTGTGTGTGTGTGTGTGTGTGTGTGTGTGTGTGTGTGTGTGTGTGTGTGTGTGTGTGTGT